>CAEGAE010037613.1:0-33727 GCA_903067095.1 Girardinus metallicus
TATATATATATATGTTCACCTTATGCTTCTGTTTTCATGTTTTAGACTAGAGAGAAACAGGAAGTCATTTACATCTAATAAAAGGTAAACACTTGGATAAACTTGAAACAGTATAGATTTTTTAAAATGCTTCAGTTAAATTTATTTTGATGAAATTATTAGAGGAGAAGTGATTCTTTGAAAAAAAGTAATTACTTCTCATGCGATATTTTTCTTCTCTGAATAAGTGTAGTTTTTCTTAATCTCAGTGTGTGATTGTGAAAATAAATACACTTATTTTAAGGCTCATTGAACATCTTTTTTGAGTAATCGTAAGGGGTGCCGTATCTATAATTAAATCGTCTCAAAAATGTTGAAATGAATGTAGGTAAGACTTTTTTCACAGGCAAACCAAGTAAAATTGTCAAGAAGCTAAAGATAGAAAGCTGAAAATCTGGAAAAAGACAGTAAGTAGAAGGCAGCAGGGTAATAATTTGAAGGTTATGGATTCTGAACTCTTGGATGTGTCCTAATGAAGCCATGAGAGACTGTTGGGCATTTCTGGGTCAGACGCGTCGAGGCAGACAATACTTGCTTCCTACATGCACATGCTGTGCATGCACACGCACACACATTTACAAACAGAGACCAGAACTGCCGTTATATAATCATGCCAGAGAGGAAGCTGGAGAAAGAGAGAGAGGGACAAGAGGCACTAATCAGACACCAGCAGACACTTCTCACAGCTGTCTGTCAGACGCTGACAGCAGCAACTCTGCTCTTTCCAAGCTGCAGTCTCCAAATGGCTTCTCACCACCACCAAACAGTGTGACTGCTATTGTTTTCACTCCATGAGTTTAGTCTGTGTGTGTTTTTGTATATGAGTGAACACGGCACAATGTGACAGGTAATAACACAAAGGAGATTATGCTTGGAAGATTCATACTTATCACATATATTTGTTTAGAACAGAAAAATAATTATGATTCCATAGTTTTTTAACAGTTCCTATAGGGACAGTACTACTATCAATGTGACACTATCTGTCCACTATTATTATCTGTCCTGGATAGGTTTAACACTCTTAAAATAAGTGGAAGTTCAAGAGACTTGGTGGCCTTAAGATGCTCTCTTTGTTACAATTCTTTAACATTAAGCTTTAGGTGTGAAGATAAACTCAAAGCACTATCGTTTCTTTTTTTGGTGTGATGTTATATCTTATTCCTGGATGTTGTTCTTTTCTAGATTAGCTAAATGGAGAAAATCAACATTATTAAGAGAGATAAAGTTTTAAAAATGGCAAACTTTAATTTCAGACAATCATGGTCATAAAGTAGCTGCCAGAAAAAAAATCTTGTTTATTGCAGTGTAACAAAGAGCTGAACATGCTTTTTGGGGATGAAACTGACAAACTGTTGAAGGTGTTGAGGTCAGTGGTTGTCAAGCTTTCTTTTTCCAAAATGATGACAATACAATTGAGAATTTGCATGGACTTACAAAAAAAAAAAAAAACTAAAAAAAAACATTCTAATAAGTCCATCTTCCTTAATTGGCTCAAATGCTTTCTGCCCTTCATTGTACCTGCTACTCAAACATTGTTAAAAAGGGTCAATTAAAGATCTCCACTCCTTTTACTAATCTATTTGTGTTTGTTCTTCTTAGTTGACCTTCAGAGTTTTTTTTTTTTATTTCTCTGTTAAAATAAAAGTAGCTCTGTGCTCCTTCTCTGCATAAGTATGTGTGTATCTCTGACGGACAACAGTCTAACTGAGATCATGGCCTGATCATGTTTGTATAATTGAATAGGCAACAAAAAAAAACAGTCAGCTCTTATCGCTATTGATTAATTTGAAGCACTCAGACACTCACTCATGTTGCGTGTTGGATAACACAAGCACAAGGCCAACACTCCAAAGCCCCGGGTCTCTAAGAGGACGTGTCTGATACTCCCACATCAGCTATCAACTAGCTTTCATGTCTCAATGGGCTTCTTTAAACTAATCCATAGTAGCCTTGACTCTTTAGCTCTAGTACAAGTCAAGAATTCTTCTGAACCCTTTTACTGGATAGTGTCAATTTGGAGTTTTAAGAGACAAATAGGAGAACTAACAGATCCTTATCAGAGTAAGCTCTTTAATAAGGTAAAACTGAAAGTGTATGGAGTTAAATACTAAATAAAAGTCCAATCACTTAATCTTAATTTGAATACAATCACAAATATAATTATTGAAATAGTTTATAGTACACACAAGTTGTAGTTTGGCACATTTTTGGTTCTTCCCAAATCTAGAAAGAAAATAAATAGAGATGCCTAATTTAGCTTTTGTATTTTACTTGGCAGAAAGCAAAAAAAAAAAAAAAAAAAAAAAAATTGATTTTTGAAATTAAACTGAGTTAAGGATGTTTTAGAACTTATAAAGTGGAAAGAACAGCTGGGAGGTTTTGTTGTATTTTCTCCAAGTGAATAAAAAACTAGGAATAACTGAATAGTTAGATTCAATCCAATACAATGATAGTATAACCACTGGAAAACGGTCAATGTTTTATAATAAGGCTGTGCTCACATTTGAGAGCAAAACCTGTTTAAATAGAGTTAGAGTTGTTTTGATATTTAGACAACCTAATGTAACAGCTGAACCTGAAGGAAATATGCAGGTGTTGGGAAAAGTCCATTCTCAGCAACAGAGATTCCTCCAACTGGCATCATTGATGTGTTGCCAGTTGTATGGTGTTTGGGCTCACAGTTTGCTAAAGGCTAGCTGAGTTTTCTTCAGCATTTGTGATGTTTCCATTTAGCTTGAAGTTGCTTCAGGTGAGTATTAAGTTCAGTGTAGATTGAGTTACTGTGCACCATATCACTGTAGAAAAACGGATTTAATTCTATGCAAATTCTTGTAACACCTATGGAAAAATAGGGACCAAAATACAGATGTACTTTGAGGAAGTAACTTGCCAAAACATATTTATTATAGAGTAAGAGTACTTTTGCTTTAAATAGAGTTTAGATTCCTTGTTTCTGATTAGGTTAATGTTCAAAAACCAGTGATCATAACCATATTATAACTTGCATTTTACTTTATGCATGCGGTGTCTGTTTCAGTAATGAAATGAGGTTCCTTTTGTGTTTGCCTGTTCAAAGTTCTTCATTTGATTTAACAGGACTGTCATAAACCAAATCATGGCTCTTTGGTCCCTGGTCTCCTTTGTTCTCTCCATGCACGTTCCTTTGTTCTCTGGGATATGTTTTGTTTTTCCACGTCTGTATGACAATGATTAGCTCTGATGGATGATAGTGACCCAATAACTGTGACAAGGACACAACATTAACAGTGAAGTAGGGACAATGGTTGTGCCGCTAGACAGCCACTTCATTATTCAGACCGGATGGCTGATGGAGAAAAAGGGGAGTGGGAACAAGAGGGGGCAGGAAGGAAGCATGAGGGGGAGGAACTGAAAGTGGGAATGGGTTGGGTTTACATATGTAGTAATTTATAAAAAAAAAAACTGGTTGAGGTTAGGGGAAAAGATCGATTTACAGAAAACAGGGATTTTTATGTAGTGATGATAAGAGATACAGTAGACAGGACTAAAGATAAACTAAGAATATTCAAGCTGAGGTGTGGCAACAAACTTATTCTGGTTTCGGGTTTAAAAGGGCTCACCTAATGTTTTAAAGATAAAGGTTCTAATAATTTGTGTACTTGCAAAAGTACACCCCTAGGGCTTTTTCACATGGTTTCACAATACAACCACAAACTTCAAGAACTTTTAATAGGATTTGATGTCAGACCAACTCAGAGTGGGCCTTAATTGTAAAGGGAAAGAAAAAGATAAAACAATGATGGTATGCATTTGCCACCCTTCCCTCTGACACTCCTAAATAACATCCAGAGCAAGGCAATATGTGCTGCTAGACATGATATGTGTGGAGAAACTTCATTGAGCTAAACCTGGTAGGGAGAATCTATTAACACAACAATAATTAACTGTACACTCTACACATCTTACCTTTATGCAAGAGTGTAATGAAACGCGGTAGTAGGTGGTCAGACAGACACAGATGGCCCAGGTGTGAATAAAATGATGATTTTAATGATCAAATAATCCAAAATCCAGAGATCCAGGGAGCACAGAAGAACTGAACAACAATCCCAGAGCTGGTAGCAACTGGAATAACGGAATCAAAAAACGACAAACTCGACAGCAGACAAGACGCTAAACGAAACGACAAGGACCCAACAAAGACACAGAAACACAGGTGGCATTAAATACACAGAAGGCAATCACAGAACGAGACACCCCTGGGAACAATCAAGGGGTAGACAGGACAACAGGGAGACTCACGAGACACAGAAACCTAAAATAAACACACAGGAAAACCCAAATCACGACAAAGAGAGGGAAAAAGAAAGCCATTGTTAAAAGAAACCCTTCTTGGTCCCTCAAGGCAAAAAAGAAGATATTGATGTAGCTAATGCATAATTACACTTACCTATGATATCGATGGTTCCCTCACTACTTCCATGCCTGGATGAAGAAAAGCATTCCCATGGCATGATGCAGCCATCATCAAGCCTTTTGACATTCCTCCAGAACTTTGATGTGTTTCCATGACTTGTGACAAACTACAAAAAGAACTTAGAGTTAATGCTGCCACAGCTGATATTAGGCAAGGGCCAAAAATGAACTTTTACAAATTCAAACATGGAGACAGGCAATACTTTATGTACTTACCCATAAATCCAGCCACTCAAAAGATGAAGAATTCCAACTTAGTCAGCAGTACTGACTGTTCTTTGCACAAGATCCCAGTGCCAATAAATTGGGCAAAAATGATACCAGTATGAACACACACAGCTGCTACACAGCCCCCAGCCTTTACTGCGATATGAGCGGACTATGGAGGCACTGAGACAAAGCCTTGCTTTGCCAGAATCCAGATGCAATCACTGCTACCTTTTATCAAGAAATAAGACAAACAGGGCCCAGGGGCCTAACTTATTGTATCTGTTCACTCCATCAGTTTAGTGTGCAAAAACATCCAACGTACGAAGGATAAGTTGCAGTAAAATTTAGATTTTTAGGTATTTCTTTAATAAAAATAAGTACGTACCATTAACATAAAAATATACTGCTCAATTTTTCCAAGTATTATTTTTCTATTCATAATTACGGACTGATTTTTATCAACATAGATGGCAATTAAAAAGTCTTCGACAAACAAGATAAGGGAATATGGTGCAGCGACTCCCCATTCGGTTCCACCATGGTCTATTTTGGGTTGTGTTCGTATGTTAAAATTTGTTCCGTCTTGCCTTTGGTGTCAGTGAGCCGATAAAATATGCATGGTTTGGACTTTTCACCTTTCCGATTTTTATTCCTTGTTTAAATCAAAGGAAAATCGAGCCTTTTATGGTTGGAGCTCATCCATGTTTGATGTGGAGCCAGGAGGGAGACCCAGATAATAGAAGCTATCACAGACGTACCGTGCTCTCTGGGTGTGTGTAGGTGTGTGTGTGTGTGCGTGTGCGCACAAGACTCTGTCCACTTTCCGATTCTGTTTCATTTAGATGCAGTGATGGACCTGAATGTGTTATGACATACATTTTAAGAAAGTCTGACACAAAGCTTAATGAGTTCAAGTACACATGCTCATAGACAGGTGTTTTCCTAAACTGCATTTGAATTTTCAGTGCAGTAAAATCTTACAGTATTAAACAGGAGCAGTCCTTGCACCAAATGAGGTCAAGCAATTAAAATGCAGTTTCTGCTGAATCATAATCTTCTCAAAAAGCTTTAAAGACATACATGCATTACCTTTTCCTTTTCCAGCCCATAAATATGTCCACTCAAATTAATTTAAACAGCCAATTATCCTGCCACCAGTGAGAACAAAATATGAAGCAAACACCTGTGGGGCTGTTTTGTGTGATCACAAATAGAAACGTACGTGATGATCAAAGCGAGTCCTCATCAGTTGAGAATTGTAATTGTCTAAAGGGGGGTCCTTATTGAAACTTCCCTCATAGTTTGTATTTTCATATGGCTCTTGGCACCTAGCTGTCTCTGTAGGGGAAAAAAGAAATCAATAACCATTTTAGAAACATGACTTAATAATGACTTATTAGACAGCACCAGAATGCTGAAATGAAGGTCAGACCTAGATCCATTGTCTGAAATTTATAATCATATTCGGTCTAGGTATTATTATATACAAGCAACATACAGTATTGGAAAAATATCTAGTCCACCAGTTTTACTGTTTTTGCTATTTGCCTTCACAAATGTTTCAGAGCATCAAACATTTTTTTTAATCAGACAAAGATGACCTTAATTAATACAAAAAGCACATTTTATCAGACAAATTTGTTTATTAAGGGAAAAAAAAATATCCAAAGCAGATAGATGAATGTAAAAGTGTTTTGTTATAAAATTGGCAACGTCATATCTGCAGTAACAGTCTAAAAACTTTCAAAAGGCAAACCATAATGCATTGATCTAAGAACGTGAAAATGTAGTTGGAAATAGGTGAAGTACAACTTGCGTTATGTTTGTTTGTTTCATTTACTTTTAGGAACTGCTTCAGAATTTCATAATTGCTAGGGATTTGTTGTGCCACTGAAGACATTTTTAATATATATATATATATATATATACACACACACATATATATATGTGTGTGTGCGTGTGTGTGTGTGTGTGTGTGCATTTAACAAAATCTGTAATTCAGCTTTTAGCATGACTGAATTAAAATAAACATTGGATTTATCAAAAAGTTTCAATCTGACATTGCGCTCCTGCAAATAAATGTGAACATTTCTATGAGTACACATTTTACATTGCATTTAAATTTAGTTGAATTCTCAACCTTGCCAAAATGTACATGGAATCAAGATGAGAGTACAAGTCAAACCTAAGTCCTTCACATTCACTGCATGCTTCCATTGAAATGAATTATCCAGATGATGCATTGCAGTCATTACTCTGTCTTTGCTGAGCATGGAGAATATTAAGACAGATGGGTTGTTTTTTTATGTGTGTTTTTTTTTTTTTTTTACCGACTTCAGGATATCCTCACAGTCAGTTCACAGAAAACCGCAACTTCATGACATTATTGAAATAAAGTAGCTTAATGTTCTGTTCTGATTGAAGAACTCCACTTCTCCCTACTGCTGGAAACATTCAGTTACCCTTCGATTGGATTTCAATCTAACTAAATTACGGTCAGCTGTTGTTATTGAGCAGTAATAAGCCTAATTAGTCTCCACTAAATGAAATTGTGCTAATTTAGGCTAAAAGGAACTGAATTAACTCAGCAAATTTGTGAACTTATCAGTCTTCACATCAATAGATTAACTAATTAAATTGTAAATAAAGCATTTTTAGAGAAAAGGCTCTATTCCTTCATGTACACAAGCAGTAGAGTAGCAATCTATGTTCCTCCAAACCTTAAATCACACTATAGTTGAAACCATTGCAATAGATAGGCATCATTCCTCCCCTACCCTCTTTAATGGAGGATGAGTAAAAACTTCAACATGTTTTATTGCCTTGTTTTTCTCGAACTCCTGATTAAGCGGTTGGTTCAGGGTTCAGGTTTTTTACTATAGCAAGATAAAGATTCATTTGAATTTTAAATTTAACAGAGCGCTTAAATGTTCAAAATAGATATGTTAAAGTGAAACATTATTACTTGCTGTGCAAACCGTGAACAGGAGCACCCCTACACACCAGGAGTTGTGGTGGAAGCTGAAGCTGTTGCTGAGGTAGCTCTTGGAGATGAAAGGATGGCTTAGGGTACTGCTAGCCAGTCCCATTGGAACCTCCCCCGTTGTAATCTTTCCTTCAAGCAGTCACTTTATCCATCTCCAGATCACCTGGTGTAGAAAGCGGTTAGGAAACTAAACCACCAAACTAATTAAATTCTTGATATAAAATAAAAATACCTTTTGCAACTGCATAACCACCTTCATTTATATTTCGTCGAACAAAGAATGACAGAAATACAAAACAAAAATGATCTGTATGAGACAAAAGCACAATACAACACAGCAAGAACAAAAAACATATCTGCACTCCGTCAATAGGCCACAAAGCTTTCAGTATTAACATGTTTCTTAAAATGCCATGTTCACTCAGTGGTAAGTTAAAAAAAATAATCAAAAAAGCGGAACTGATTCTTGTGGGGGAATGGTTTTTGTTACACAGCTGACTCCACCTCCAGCCAATTAGTGAATGGCAGACTTAGCGTTTATAGATGATCTCGGCATTGTTTACCAAGCAGGTAAACAATGGCAACGCCGCCTCAGCAACTCGACCCTGGATTTAGCAGAAAATAACTGAACGGATGGATGGATGGATATAAATGTAACACTTTCCTCTTGACATTATTGAACTGTGTATTAAACTGTCACATAAAATCCCAATAAAAACATACTAAAGTTTAAGGCTACTGTATGACAAACGTGAATATACAGTATGTGTGTACATTAATGTATGGCAAATGGTAAGAGGACAGAAAAATGTAAAAGGAAAAAAAAAATTCTAACTCCACATTTACAACTTCAGATGTGATCATGTCAATTTAGCATGTAAAGCAGCAGAAACTAATGTCCCGATGTCGGTTTGAATTTAGTCAGATTTAGTACTTTACACTTTTATGACAACTGAAGGTAAAATCAGCAGGTGTAGTTTTCACTTTCCCATTGAAAATAGTCACATATTTTTCTCAAACTCTGGGCATCCACAAATGTATCCATGCATGGCAAGACTGATTATGGAGAATGCATTGCAGGCAGACGCTGTGGAGGATAATTCCCTTCTAACTCACAGCAGGTAATGTCAAAATAATTATCAGACAAGACAGTTCATTGGGCAGGCAGCACCTCTTCATCACAGCAAGGCTGAAGGGGCAACAAAGCTCCAGATGAATGGGTACTTAGTCAAACTGAAGCTTCTCAGAAATACCTTCAAAACCCCTTTTAGACTTGGATTTTCGCAACTCATTTTTATTTCTGCGCTTTTCTAACTAGACATTTTAAATCAGATTTGTGTTATGACTTCTCTTGCTCTTGTTATTTTTTGTGATTATTCAAAGCAATAGTGCATAATCTTTTTCATGCCATTTTGAATGTAAATATTTCAAAAAGTACTTCTAATAATGAAACATTTTCAAATTTTACATGAAAGGAGGAAGGAATGCTATGTTGTGTTGTAGCCTTCAATTTGAGCAATGGGATTATACTTTCAGTTTGAGACCAAGACAATAATGTCTTCTTAGAATTTTAGATGAGGTGTTAACGTAATCTACTTTGAATAATTAACCAGGCTTACTGTACTTTGTGATAACTATGATCAGCTGGACTGAATTCATTTTATTTGTGAAGTGCCTTGAGGCGACATTTGTTGTGAATTAGTTACATAAATAAATTGAATTGAACTGTATTTCAATGGTTGCAAAACTGTTAATAATTAATACCCGTTGGTGAACCAGTCCAATGTTTTTGGACATGTAGAAAAATTCTATGGCATCAAGTGTCGTAAATCAGTGATGCTGTATTTACCACACGTAGGCGCTATTGGTAGAAAAATCTGTGGGGGAAACAAACTTGAAGCCTCTTGTTACACACTGTGTTTAGTGCATAGGGTCTGGACCCTGGGTATTGAAAAAACAATTGTTTGCTAGAGGTATGGATTCTGTCTAAGTTTTACATTTTTACCAAATTGCTAAATGCTTATCCAGTTCGGCGTTATGAAGCTCCCACTGTAAACAACCATCCCCCACTGTGAAGAGAGAAATGCCAAGCCAAACCAGATGGCTGTTGATTTTAATGACATTTTTGGAAGCGTGGCCAACACACACTGAATAACTTAATTTACTTCCTCCGCCGCTGATGCCAAACTAAAAGCAGACTACAATACTAAAAGAGCACAGAAAATAATCGTCATTGTTTACAATTTCTCCGTTTGCTGATTGGCCCGGTTGAAATTCTACCAGAGAAATCGAGCTCAATGACAGAAATCCCAGATGGAGGTGAGAATTGAAAGGAATTGGGTAGGAAGGCAACTGTCAGCAAAAAGCTTGTCAGCAGCTTGAAATTCTAGATTGTTACTTGACGTGATGATTTCCGTCCATGAGACAAGAAGTTGAGACACCACTGTTATTGGCTGATGTATAGAAAGATAAACAGCTTTAGGTTAAATAACAGTTGAGACTATTGCTGGAATGTGCCTTTTTATTATTTCTCTAAAACAGTAAATAACCATTTTTGTCAGTAACCATCATCTTAACATGTTTTTTTATTTAGTTTTAGAATTCTGACACCAAATACTATTTTTTTTTTTTTTTTTTTAGAGAATATAACGATAAGGCTTAAAATACAATATTTCCCTAGTGGAACTCCTTTCTTAATAAATAAAATGTTGACATTTCCAATAAAGTTGCTTTGTCAAGTTTGGAAGTCAAATAATCCTTCAGTATAATTATAGGTCAAAATTTCCTACATGAACAAATGACCCATGGGGTGTTAGGGAGGAGGGCGGTGTCTTCAAATCAATTTGTGTCAAAGTGACAGATGTTATTAGAACAGCAATTGTAGTGTGAGTGCAGCGTGTGCAAAAATATTATAACGGTTATTAGCATTACCTTCCTGTGTCTTAGGTTGACAGTGGTTTCATTTCACCTTGAATGACCTTCCACACGCATGGATGCCCATACACATGATGGAACACTTATGCCCCCCACACACACACACACAGACATTACACCAAAGGGATTTCACATTAAGGAGCATTTCTGCTCATATGATTGACTGCCTGGAATAAAGAACCTTGGAAAAAACATCTGGGTAGGTGACAAATATGTCCCCTTGGATGCCTTTGTATGAAGGAGACAGATACCTAGGGCAAGAGAGAAAAAAAAACTGTGTGTCTGCATGTGTGTGTGGAGTTATCGCCGGTGCTACACAAAGACCTGCCAGACGGCTACCCTGGCGAGGTTTTGTGTGTGTGTCTGCGCGCATCTAAAATGCGAGTCCTTGCCAGCCACTTGACATCACACAGCCCTCTCATGGCAGGCTTCTCGGATCAGCAGCTGAATGGATAAGGCTATTTACCAGCAGCTTATTTGGTCCAGGTCAGACCTCCAGTAACAGCTTAATAGCTGTTGAGTGTGGTTACGATGCAGAGGGGAGCAGCTTTATCTCTCTATACACCTTGGGCTCCCATCTGCATGGAGAGTGATTTGGAAAAATTACATTTTGACAAGCCAGCGGCTAGGAAGCAGATGTAACAAAAAC
Source organism: Girardinus metallicus (assembly GCA_903067095.1). Lineage (NCBI taxonomy): Eukaryota > Metazoa > Chordata > Actinopteri > Cyprinodontiformes > Poeciliidae > Girardinus > Girardinus metallicus. Next base: position 11,277 of record CAEGAE010037613.1, read on the forward strand.
ATACTTTAGAAGAGGGGTAGAAAAGTCTTCCTACACATACATATATGCATCACTGTTGGTAATTCCAAGACTTCTTCACCTTCTTAATGAGAGGATTTTGAACCCAATTTATTTTGGACAGTTTTCATGTTTTGACCTTTAAACAATTGAATGCTTTACTAAATAAGTTAGAAAAATAATAAACTGTACACGCTTCATCAATTATTAGGAACAACATTATTGCTTCTAATTCAGCTATATGACAAAAACAAGTGTTCATCATGAAGATTTCCTTTATAAAAGCAGACATTTTGGCAGTTTGCTTTCCATGTTACTATAGAAAAACTATTAGTGTGAAAATAGAAACAAGACCATTGTGCCAAAAAAACTGGAGTCCATTGTTTAGTATAGTGAGAATGATGTGCAACAGTGCAGTGAATACTGTGCTGTAGGGTAGTTCATGCGATCCTTGACCTAAATCTCATTAGCACACCACAACACTACACAGTAGGTCCAGCAGGTCTCTGAAGGATTGCCAGATTCTTCGCCAATGTGTGTGAATCACACACTTGGAGTTTACCTAGTTGTTCAGCTTCCCTATCCACCAGCTACATCTTAGTTTGTGCTGCTGCCACAATGCACACGTTAAAACTACTTCAACATAATCTGGAGATCAACAAGCAACACCAGAATGGCACGATTTATTAACTATCACCATAGGCAGGCATACTAAAACTGAAGTGTACCTGAAGACAGGTAATACATCTCGACAGTGATCACACAAATGTCAGTTTACAGAGCAGCAAGAGATATACAAAATGTGGAAAAAGGCATGAAGCTGCAACCACAAATCTTTTACAATTTATTTTTTGGCTCAATTTCTGTAAAGTGATTTAATTAAAACTGAAAACCAGAACCTCTGAACTAATGAATAACATACTTACTTCATATTTTGTTTCATTAATTTGATTTCAGTCAAAAAACATTCTAGCAAGCCTTTATATAATAGACCCCACCTCTTTCAAGTCTTCACTATTGGTGTCGTTTTTTGTCGGCAACTTCTATAATTGCACAATAAAAAGGGCAGTTAAGTTATAATTAGCAGCAATAAATCAAGCAGGAACAATCAGGGACATAGAAGTACATCCAGCATAGTTATGTACAAAGAGTTGTGCGAATTAACCTGAAGGGAAGGCGGCCATTTTATCTAATATATTCACAGACAACCAGACAGTCCCACCTAAAGTGACAGTTAAGGTTCTGGTGAAGGTCATTCTTGATGATTAAAGAGGCACCTCTGCAATGATTTCCAAATGACCCAGGGGACACTTCGACCACTGACACCTTTTCAAGAGAAAATTACTTTACTGTGCCCTGGGACACCTGACTTTAGTCAGACACTATGACAGCCTTGAGCAAAATGTAAAAGAAAACAGAGGGAAAGCCAGTAGGTCCTAATAAAGTCACACTAAATGTCATGCAGATATGCGTACAACACCAGACCGGTTAGCTGGTTAGAGAACAGAGTGGGATGAACAAACAGGAAGGCTCGTAAAGACATGGAAGCTTACAGACCGAGGCCAGTGCAGTCACAAACCTGTCTATCTGAAAACAATCCAAGTCAGCACCAGTGGGAATTTGGCCCCAATGCAATCCCAACCTTCACATACACACCCCTTGCAGGTCTTTCGTCCAACCGCTGATACAGAGGTTTTGGTAATAGTCATGCTGATTGTGCGATGGCTAATTTCACACTTTCTGACACTTTTTGTGTCTGGGTGTAATAATAACCTTAAGCCACGCAGGCAGTGGATTCCCCCAGAGATCAGTGTGGTTTGATTCGACATATCACACATACATAGATTTGCACACGTACACAACAATGTGGGGCTGATATTTGCATATTAACTGCTGTGGCAATGGTTGGGCTTGAATGTCACCTTCACACGTATTTCAAGGCGACTGCAAACATTAAAGATGCATTTATGAAGCCAGTGCTAAATGACTGAAATTAAATTAAATGTGTTAAAAGAGATTACAACAAACAGTTAATACAAGGATAACTATCTTCATTGCAGTTTTGTAGATAAATAATAAAAAAAAATAACATTCCAACTAAAATGAGTTTTTTATTAAATGTCGAAGCTCACAAAATTCTGCCATTGTTAAATGTTTATTGTTACCGAAGCCGTCACATTGTCGGCTGTTACATGAGAAAGAGATAACATCGCCACTTTATTGTTGCTGACATCAGCAGTTATTTTCACTGCATCCAGCAGACATTACCAAGACTTGCATCATCAGATTTAAAAACATACTGCATTTCATAGAACTCCTCAACTCATTATCACTGTGATCTAAAAGAAACCATCTATTCCCTGCTCCCTGTATGCTGCACCGCTACCAATGTGCAGGCTACATTAAAGACAAAAAAACCCCCCAAAAACATAAAAAACATCAACTATGACACAATATATCGGGGAGTGTTTTTCTCTCTAAATTAGAAATTTTAGATTCGTTTATTCATTCTCCATCCTTTTGTTGCCCAACCTTCCCATAAACGGAAGAGGGGGGGGGAACATTGGAAGTGGCTCCCTTGTTATCCTGACAGATGGTGTCTAAATAATCAATAGACCATGTCTAATTGCATTGCTTGGAAACATTTTAAGTTGCCTTTTTTCCAAGCACTTTGGGTTCTGTCATCTTACACCAATTTTTCAGGGTCAATCTCGACTACATTGGGATAATTTCAATAAGAGAGATATTCAGTAAATACTTACAGAGCTATTGCAATCAGTTACATTAATTTAAAATTTTAAAGACAGTAAAGTAAATATCTTCAACCAACTCAGAAGATTAACTGGTAACTTTTGGTGGTCTACGTATGAAGCAGTGTAAATACTAGAAATGCAGAGAAATTTCCTGGTGACTGAAATTAGATACTTGGGAAACTATTTGCTCCATCTTATTTTTTTCAACATGTGTCTTGGCATTTATTGGATTCAGAAATGTTGGGCAGCCTTTTGATAATCTGAGTTAAAGGGTTTACTTAGAATTTTAAAAGTGTTGTACAAAATAACAATTGGCAATGTTCCTTCACCAGCAGTAGAAGGAATGGTGGATGCCAACAACTATTCTGATGTATGTCATCGATTTCATTTCAGAATTAGGAACAACTGGAATGTATGTGATTGAATTTCTTTTTTTTTTCTTTTGTAAAGGGTCTCAAAATTACATTTGTTGTGAAAATTACATAACTTCAATTGAAATTATGTAAATAATTTAAATTGAATTTTAACTAATTAAAGCTCTGAAAAAATGACTGATTGAAAAAGGTCAATTTTTCAGAGAGACAGAACAACATGTTGGTAGATATTAGCTTCCCATCTCACAAGAGATGGGAAGCTATGCCTTGATTGCCATTATTATGGCAATCAAGGCATAAGCATTTTTAACGGTTTTGCTAGAGATTTTAGAAAAGGATTTGCTTACATGATTTAGTTGTAAATTATATCTGTGAAGTCTCTTTATGGATATCACAGAGAACCTGGAGTGTAATTTCTTGCCTTTTTTTTTCTTTTTTAACTTCTTATCAGTGGAGCAACGCTTCCTTCCAGAGATGACCTTAACCTTAGAGGGAACAGTGACGCCAATGATAACTGAAATTTTACCTATCGTCTCATTTACTAAATAATAGAATACAGTGGAAGTGGAACAGTAAGCTTAAGTAAAGGTTTCAACTGAGTTGTCCTTAAAAAGGCTTTTGTTATTTTTCTGGCTGAGTGAATCAACAGAGATGATGCTTTCAAAGACAACTGAAAAATTGTCAAATACGGTGACATCAATTACCGAGACTGATGAAGATATTTATCCTAAGCAACAATAAAACACCCATTGACAAACAAAGGTGGTGCAGGTTTAGACATAGATGGTTAGATTACATAAGGTTTATTTTTTTCAAGTTTTATTGCAAAAATATAGAATTTGATAGGACACTACAAAAACATCAACACAAACGTAATACACGATACAATTTCCAAGACAAACCAATAGCACATCGATAGCCAAGAATTATTATTATTTTTTTACTGTGCTTTCAATGAAACACAACAGTTATTCAGTTGTTCAAAACCATAATGCGTGAGTTACCGATAACTGATGATCTGCAATAACATCAGCGCAAACAAGTTTTTTTGTACACTTTGATAGAAAGCTGCACATTACTCCCCATTGACCACACAGAACATTCCCACTTCCCCCTTCCTGAGAGCAATAAGCAAAGTGGGAGGGCCTCTAGCACAAAATCTTTTATTTGCAGACTTGGAACTTAAATGTTACCTTTCCCCCCAAAAAAGAGAAAAAATAAACTGCCGGACTTTCAGCCCACAATAAGGTTTTTTTTTGTTCATCCACATTATGTCTTTACATGGCACGAACTACTATAATAGCCACCCACCTCATTGCCATTTGGCGTGATGAAGTTGGCCACTGGAAAGATCAATCAAGTTCCAGTTTATTCCAAACATCCTTGCAAATGGAAGCAAGTTTCAGCCTTTAACTTGATTCACTGTCTTGATGTAAATAATTTGTTCAAAGAAATGTTATTATAAATTGGAGGTCTGAGGAAATCAGATTTTAAAACAGAAAAAAATGCATGTACTGTTACTATAACAACCCTGTTCCCTGGGGTAAACTTTTTGTTTATTTATAGGTTTTCAGATGTTTTGTTCAGGATGTTTAAAGATTAAAACTTTTCAGACGCAAGTGTGATCTTGTTCCTCATGTGTCTCTGTATACACAACATGTTTCCTGATATCGGTCATTATTATTATTCTTCTGCGCTACCACCACAATTTTTCCACACCTTACATTTGCATTCAGGGATTTTATTTTAAGAAAAAGAGCACTCCACCAAAACCATATTTGTATATTAAAAAGAATGTTTTATTTTGACTAAAATTACCTTGTGAAATTTAAATTTGGCTCCTAATTTAGGCTTCATACTTTGATGTTAAATAACTGACTATTGCTTGATTCTTCAGGGACTCATGGATTTTTTTTTTGTCTCCCAGCAGATGTAGAACTACAATAGAATACTGCAGAGAGAAAATACAAATAAATATTTGCAGACCGTCATCTTAACAGTGTAGTTATGCCCAATTTCACACTTTCTTCACTTTATGTGGGTGAAATAATTCTAATAATTCTACAATGGTGAGATTTAATGTCTGGAAGAAGTTTGTTGACATCAAGAACTTGTGGTAATGAGCTTTTATAAAAAGTCATGATCCACATACTGTCCAAACAGGTTTTTGTAAAACCTTGTGCTTGTATCTTGAAGGTGTGACGTGTCGTACACAAGAAAATGGTGCTCTATACATCGACAGTTCCATAGCTTTAATTTCTTTGAAAAATATTACCAACTCTTTGTGCTTAGCTGTCAACTTTTATGTCCAGGGAAGCATTGACAGTATGAAGTGATATCATCATCATCAGAAAATGAATTACAAAGTAAATAATTAAGAACTAAAAGTTAAGTCCTATATAGACATTACAGACAAAGAAAAAAATAATTTCCCATAAAGTGCAAATTAAATTAGTTCCAACATACACGTTGTCCGACATTCCTATTGCCTGTAGACATTGTTGGCAAAGAATGAATATTGTACAAAGTTGGGGCACAGTTAGGACAAAATATTTTGACAGGAGAGGAAACAACAGTGCTTAGAAGATGGTAGGCACTTTTATGGCTGTATTATTCACCAGTTGTTCATGCACCACACGTGGACTTTAAGTTTAACATTAAGCCAGAAAGAGTGGTTGTACAACAGCTGAAAACATTACATTTTGATTGAAGTTATTCAACACTCCTGTATATACTATTGATGCATTATAACAAACAAATCTGCATAGCCACAGTAGTCTACAAGTGTTTACTGCATTTCTTGTATTCCCTTAAAATAATTTTTTAACTGCCTTTATAAAAAGAAAATGTTTTAAAATGCTAGAAAATAATAGCTTGAAAAACTATGGTAAAATTAAAAGACTTCAAATCTACAAGACAAAAACTACACAACTAATAATGAGAAGACTAAAGAGACTATGCAGATGCTATGCTTCCTGGAAGAAAACGTTCACTTGGACCATTTTTACTCTTAGAAACACTATCAACCATTGGAGAACTTCAAATGGGAACAAAACCATCTTACATTCAATCAACTGATACTTTTACAGCAGTAAGTTATCCATTTTCCACAATCAACACTTGAACTGTTGATCTGTAAGCACGGATTTATGTGTTTAAAAGATAAACATGCTCTTCAAAAAAGTGGAACAACCCTTTAAAGCCTTACATTCTTGTAGTGTGCTTTCATATGGTCAAGTAAAGCCATCTCGAAACAGAAAGAAATATTCATTCCCAACTTTATGCCAAAGCTTTACATTAAATGGACAAAGACATATAGAAGCAAGTCATCTGCAAACATAGATCTAGTGTGAATACTTCTCATTGTTGTGGACACTGCAGTCAAATGGGTCAAGATTTAGTAATAATTCACAATGAAATTATTCTATACTGAAGTTTAAGTAAAGCACAGACTTGACTAATTACTGACATCATTTACTTTTAAACAATAAAATAGGGGGAAAAAAATCTCTCAGTTCAAGCAAAAATATGATTCCTGTAATATATTCCTCTGCTTTTCACTGGAACTTTAAATAAAATGCAACCACCAAAAAGAAACAAACAAAAAAAAAGGATAAATCTGCTCTTTCTGCACATCCTTTTTAAAACGGTCAGTAGAAGATAAATGTGCCGTCAGCACCCACCAGGACATTCAAGCAGAAATGCAGCTTCATAGTATCAGTAACCACTGACTTACTCTGAGATGTATAATCAATGTCAAGTTGTCCACATGATGGTAAACAAAGGAACAATGCTCCCTGCTTTAAATGTATAGTACATTATTTACATGAAAAGACATGTAGGGAACTGCTCGGTAGTCCATGAGAAAGCACAATAACAAAACTGTCCACACATTTTTTTTTTTTAAACAAGTACAAATAAATAAATGATTATCAAGTTTATCAATATTGCCTTCTTTTTGTCGTTTTTTTCTTTTCCCTTTTTTCTTTTTCTTTTTTTTACAGCAGTCCTGTCAGAGTGAGGTTTATTGCGGTGTGGCACACAAGCATGGAAGAGATACTCTGCGGCGCGGTGAAGTAAACAAATTACCGAGGGGTTTTCTGTGGTACCTGAAAGTTACGGTTTCTAAGTGAAGGCTTGGTAAAGACCTCTAAACGCACTCCTGACCAGTGAAAGCTGCTTTGGGATCCTGTAAAGGTTTCAAACCAGAACACCGTTAAACGATCCCATTAGATTCATCAGGCTCCCTTGGGGAAAAAGTCACACAGATTATGACAGGCAGGGCCAACACAAAGTATTCAGTATTTCCATGAAGATTTTCTCAACTTTCCGTGAAACTCCTAAAAAGAATGATCAATCACTCCAGTTGAGTTTCACTGGCAGAGAGATTTGTCTGTTAATTCTGAGTACTTCTGAGCAAACAATGAAAGAATAAGCAAAGGTTTTTGCTGATTTGTGAACTGTTCCAGCATATGTTGAAAATATGCAAATTATGTATGCTGTTATTGCAAGGGCTTGCAAAATCTATAATATTTTATTAAAACATACATCTGCCAAGTATCTGATTTTTGAAATAAACCAACTGAAGTTTATAGTAATTTTCTGGATTTGAATAAATAGAGGATTTTTAAAGGACATTTTAAGTCTTTAAAGACTTTCAGGCTTGTCAGCTAAATGTTTTACAATCTCTGGCATTATTCAAAAGCTGGGTTTAAAGACTAGATAGATTATTGCCATTTTCTACCAATGTTCACATTCAGGCAAAGGAACATTCCCAAATAACCAAAAAAGGCTCATTTGTTGCCTTACATCAACCTTATCCTAAAGTGTATCATCTTTATTCCATGACCATTTCTTTCATGACGTGTTTTATGCTGGAGAATCACATTTAAAAGTAAATGAATTATGCAGCAAGACTGTTGAAGTTTTGTGGCATTAAGACCTCCCAGAGACAGAAAAACAACTAAATCAAAAAATGTGATCAATATGCTAAACCAACAGCTCACACTTGTAATAATTATGCTTAGTCCATCATTTTTGCCCTGCCGGAGATTTTCTTTTCAACTCAGTGACTTGTAAAAGGTAGTGTACGTCCAAAGCTATGGCTAGTGAATAAGTTCTGTTCCGATCAGGTGGGCTCGTCTCACCTGAGACAGATTAAAAAAGTTCCATTTTGAGCCCACTTTATGAAAACTCCAATGTTATACAGCCAAAAAGGGGCCAAATCTTTGTTTCTAGTTTGAGCTGAGAGAATCCAAACAGTGCAAATCATGTAAGAATCTAGAAATTCCAGAAAATTGGGAAAAGTCAAATGAAAAACATCCCATAGACCCAGCTTTGTTTGCCTTCCTTAGTCCTTCGCATAGCACCATTCAGTCCAGTTCAGTTTGGTTTTAGCTCTGCAGTGTATTATATCTCCACGAGCTCCACACACAAAACTCATCAGATTGCAGATCATCAAGTGTAGATCCATAGAACAAAGGGTTTCCTTATCTCCACAAAGTGCTAAGCCGTTCTAGGTCCAACAGTTCTTTGATTTCATGCTAGGTCCAAAATATCGGTTTTAACTCATGTGCGCATATGGATGTCTGATTTGTGTGCATGCCTGTACATATGCATCAGATGTTTACAGTTGAGTTGGTGCTGTTCATATGGACTCTCATCTCCTGAATACTTGTGATAATTTTTTTCTGGTGTCCAGCCAGGTTTACTCCTACTCTCCGGAGATCTCTGTAACACAGTGAGCACACGATGGAATGGTATTTGCAATGTGATCTGATGACATAAAACTTTAAAACATGAGTCATCTATTTTTTTAATTAAAATATATCTTATTTATATTATCCAAAAAGAAAGAAGAAGAAACAAACAAACAAACAAGAAAAATACATTACAGTGCCTTTCAATATCAGTGGTCTTACTCTGATGTCATTTGAGCAACTGTTTCGAGCGAAGAGTAGCCACCCTCCATGAAGAGCTCTGTGTACCGGCCCATCTTGATGGAGTCGAGCCACTCTCCTATAGTCTTGCTTCGAGTGCTGCAGTCTCCCTCTACACTGGCATGCTCCACTAACAAGTTGGAAACCCTAGCACATGGATGAAGATTATAAAAAAACAATTCCAGAAACACAATTTATCCACTACACACGGCATTTCTGCAGAGAATCAGTGCACGGTCTCCTCAAACCAGATTACTGTCAAACAAAGAGAAATTCTTCAAATAATTTTAAGCACATGTGGACCAAGTAGACAAAAGGATGCGTTTCATAATATTATTATAAATCTTAAGACCTAGACGTGCGCACGCACACGCACACACGCCTACACACTGATTTTATAGCCCATAGCTCAACCCATCAGTCCCAAGAGTTACCTGTGAGGCTTCACAGATAATGCAAGCTATGCACCACCACACAAAGCTGCAAATGCTTTCCCCCTCAAAAGTCTTTATCATTCAGCTCACTCTTGGTGCTGACAAATAGAGCTCCCCATGCTATCAAATGAAACATTCGCAGTAGGTAACAACATTTTCCATGCTACAGCAGGAATGGGAGGCTGCTGTGGAAAAAGGTCTGGGCTTATAAGCAGGCCTTTAATCTTGACAGCTGTCACATGTCATTGTATATTAGACACGGCACTAATTTAATTTATTAAGCGTACTTTGATTTGTATGCATGTAGAAGTTCACTTTAAATCTTTACAAAGAAAAAAAAAGGCCATTAGGTGTCTGTATGGCATTCATAAGCAACTTTATGCCATTATACAGAGATGAATTATACACACATAATGGGAAATTCTAAACATTAAATTGAAGTAATGCTTTTTAATAGACTTTTCTAATGTTTTTACTGAAGTGTACAAAATGTCAAAGCTGATTTAATTAGCAGTTTTTGTCTAAATAATTTGTGGTTGTGGATCGTCCTGCCATACCTGTGTGAGGAATTGACCAACTTTTTTAATGAACATGGGTTGCGAATAAACTTGTCAAGTAGACAAACTATTTCATCAAACTTAGGCCGACTGCTGCGCTCCCGTTGCCAGCAGTCCATCATCAGGTGGTACAGGGCCTCGGGGCAGTCCATCGGGCCAGGCAACCTGTAGCTCTCTTCTACTGCTTTTATAACCTGCCGGCAAATCAAAGAGGCACAGACACATGAGGGCGACTTTCTACAAATAAGATGTTATATCAATCCAAGCCACAAAAGATTAGTTGTGTTCTAGTATCAAGTATTTTAAGTTACATACTTAAAATTAACACAAACAATGGCATTCAAATGCTTGAAAATGTTTGCTTTGAAGCTCAGTAAAATATCACACTACATTTCATCAGTATTACATGCTGAGGTTTCCCTTGTCCACGTTTTAAACACAGCAAAAGCTATAACACAGGCTAGGTTACAACTGACTCTACATAAACACAACAATCTCAAACTCCTGTCTCCAGCTGATGATCTGTTCATGGACCGCTTTTTGCTGAAGGGCTTTGCTAATGCTAGCATGCTGATTCTGTTTGGGTAATACTTGTCTATAATTTTGTCTGTAACATGTTTCGTCTGGCTCCAGGTGGCCAAACAAAACTTACAAAAATGGCTTCATGCACTTTTTTGGACATCAAAAAATTCTTCTTCTTTATAAAAGACATTGACATTGTTTGCATGTTATATTTGTTCTTTTATTTTTTTATAAGTGGTTTTTAGCTTGTGATTGACAGAAGATTATAAGTCACACTAAAACATTAAAATGCAATAAATTAGGCCACAGAGAAATGCACACATTGCAACTGTATTGGGTAAGTGAGTGTGGTTGAAGGGGTCAAATGGAATGATTTATATTATTTCTGTTAGTTGTTGTTATCAAAGAAAATACCACTGGTTTTATATTTTTGCATGATTCATTTGCTGCTGGGATACATGCATGAACATCTCCTGCACTGACTACATCTGGGTCAAACTACTACACATGGAGTGGGTTATATATGAGTGCTGTAGATAGTACAAGTGGATCATATCCACATTTGCTCCTCATTAAGAGTAAGAAGAATGCTTTCTTTCACCTGACCAAAATTCTAATTATAGGCAGTCCATGATTTGGCATCTTTGAGAAGAGCGAGAAGGGCAAGTCAACAGACAGACTGAGAGCTGCAGAGGCCAATACAGTTTCTCTTTTTTAGTGTCTTTCATCCAAGACTCTGATAGTGGTCCATTTAAAATATCTTAGAAGATGTGCAATACCTTACGACAATCATAAGGACTTTTCTGAAATTTACTGATGAATTTATTTATAATTAAAATATATATCTTAGGTCAGTATACTATTACAGTTAATGAGATTATGGCAGATGCATCTTATCTTAGCATGCGGGCATTTGTATTAGCAAGGACTATGCATTCAAAATTGTCCACACCTCTTTATTTTGAGGCATAAATATCAAGAGCAAAGCATGATGTAGCACTCAACAAGTACTAACTTTTCCACAGTAAATCTTTGACACGCTTCAACAGGGCAATGTTATGTTGAAATAGACTTCCACCCCACAACATCTTATATCTTAATAGTTGCTCCAAGGTTGTCCTTGTGCTCTTTATCTGACCTCACTTTAAACTCCATGAAGCAGCAACCAGCCCCCATTGAGGATAGAGTAACAGAACATCGAATTACTTGTTTATTCCAAGTGCCGCATAGCCCAGTTACTCATTTTTGCAACTAAGAAGATGCAGTACTAAATCATTTTTTTATATAAAGGAAAACAGAGTTGAATGAATAATAAATAAACTCCATCTCCTTCCGTTGGAGCCTGCAGTGGAAAGTAGGCAGGAGTTTTCAGCTGAGATCCACCAGTGCAAGACGCTGCAGGGAATTGATTTGTTGAGTTCATGACAGCCTTTACTTTGGTTAAATTCTCACAAAAGACTCGTACGATAACACTCCAATACACACAGATGCATCGAAGTGCATGCATGCACTTCAACTAAAGTGCAAGAAAAAAGCACCGCATCAGACTGAGAGGGAGAACGACTGCACTTCACACTAGCAGGGTGCAAAGATCAGAGACCGAGGAGGGAGGAAGAAGGAGAGGGTGGACGAAAGGCAAAAGAAAAGAACAGAGACAAAAACTGCATTTTAGAGAGACAAGAGAGGACGAGAAACTGAAAGGGAGAGGGAGAGAATGGGAAACAGAAGGAGACAGCTTAGAGAACGAACATTCGAGCCTACACTTTCTTGTGCAGATCAGAGAAAATCCTGCATAACGCTTTCAATTAAACATCAAACGTCTTCTCCTCTCCTTCCCACTCATCCTCATCTTCCCTCCTCTCCTACCCTTCTCTAGTCTTTGAGATAGACAGCCTAATACCCAAAAGGAGGGAGGAGTCTAGAAAGGTCACTAAGGGGCTGTGTGCACATATGTTGCCCATGTAAATGAGTGGGTGGCTGGGTAGTGAGTACATATGTGGTGTCTAAGAGGAAACACTACGTATCCAAGCATATACTCTGTTGTTCTTACAAGCCTAAAATATGCATCCATAACACAGTTATTTTTCACAAAACTTACGTCTTGATTGGACATATCCCAGTAGGGCCTCTCTCCATATGACATAACCTCCCACATGACAATCCCATAACTCCACACGTCGCTAGCGGAGGTGAACTTCCTGTACGCAATCGCCTCAGGAGCTGTCCAGCGAATAGGAATCTTCCCTCCCTGCAACAAAAGGAGATGATGTTTAATAATGATTTAGATTTCTCTGTGGATCTGGAGACCCAATTGTTTAACACTGAAGCAACCATATGCAGATGTCTTAACAAGAATTTATGAACATGATACAATAAAGGACAAAAAACAGACTAGAGCAGAACAGAAAGAATGTAAAGAAGGGCTCATCACCAAATCAGTTCCAGTAATTAGCCAGTTAAGAAACATGAGGTGTTTGTAAATGCCCCACAGTCCCAACTGGCTGATTTCTCATTGCTATTCTAGGTGCTGCAAATAGCAGTTTATAACAGCATTTATTAATACCACCTGCCAATGTTAAAAAAAAAAAAAAAAAACTGTGCTAAAGAACTGAGTAGGACATGTCGCAAGCAGATTCAGCTGAAAATAGTGGCTGTAAGTGCAGCTCTATGCGGCACACTGACCTACTTAACACCATGGGTGATATTGGAGTAAACAGCAGTAAGAAGAGAGACAGTGAGGGATTCCGCTTTTATAGCCTTCCTCTTGGCAGGTGAACCACCACCCCGGGCATCACTTTAGGGGAGGTGTGTTCAGTTTTGTAAGAAGATAAATAAAAATCTACATTTTACTTTCATCTGACCAAAGCAACTTCATAAAAGTATTTGCTCCATCCCCTACATGGCTTGCATTTTATTGAGGTAGAGTTGAGAAACCACATTACAAAAATGAAACAAAATTTCAGGACTCTAAGCCCCACAAAGTATCAATCTTACCATGTTAACATCAATCCGATACGATACTGACTTGGTATTGATATTATCGATATTTTTGGATTGATCCGCCCACCTCTAATACAATTGCAAAGTTCTGCTTGGGCCAAACATATGCAATTATATTTCAAATGTCGGTCATTCACAGTTGGCATGTTGATAACACATTTATCTAGCTTAATGGACTCCAACTGCCCTTAAATACCACACTTGACATATTTTTTATTTGTTGAAATGCTGAAGCTCATGCCAAGTAGTGAACACATTGTACACTGGTATTACAAAAACACAAAATAGCCATAAAAATGTTAGTAAATTGTTCATTCACCACCACTATTTTTCTTAGCAATAGCATTTCTATTATGTGTTTTCCTCATCTTGTGCAGCCATGTCTTTGTAGGTTGACAGTTTTAACTTTATGGCCAACCTGGCCTGCCTTTTGTGTTTCTTAATCTTAATAAAAAGGTATACTTTTTAGATTTTTACTTTTTTGTTTTGAGCTGGTCACTTGTGTAAATGAAAAATACTGAGTTTCCTAGGTCTAATAAAACAAAAGGCAAACATTTCAAGGAGTGTGAATTGTTATACAGTTGTTAAGCATAAATTGTAAGTTTTAATCCTGTGATTACCATTTACAGCAGAAGAAGCTGGTGTTGTCAATACACGGTACAGAGTACAAGTTCTGCTTAAAAGAAGCACAGATTAGACCACGTAATCTCACTCTATCATCTGTTGCGTTATAGTTGTTTGAATAATTCCTTAATGTCAGATAAATCCATTTCACACCCTGTGGTTCCAAATAATCATTTGATAAGTAGAGCCGCAGACTGAAAAAAAGAAAATATTTTGTTGCATTCAGACAGCAACCAAGAACAAACTGTAATTGAGACACTTCCTATGCTAATGAATACAGATTTAGGAACACCATTGCAGTGACAACTTTCCCCCACTTGCATGAATTCCCGATCCAAACTGTCGGGGGCCTGAGATTGCTCTACTCATGTTCCCTCATCGTCATTATAATGCTTCCCTAGTAAAGATAAAAAAGAAAGGGTTCACAGGAACACTGCTGAGTTCCACAGGAAAAATGTGTTTTCAGCTGATGAGTAGTGAAATTAACTTGATGCAGTATTGATGAATACAGCAGCAGGATATCTCAGGGTCTGATTATTTCAAGGATGTGAATCATGTTATTCTCACTTGTCAGGGAACGAGGAGCTTGATAGCAGTAGAGAGAAAGAGACCGAGAAGGGATGCGGCCTGGCAGTGAGAAGTGAGTGACAGGATATTTGGCGCCAAGGCAGAAAGACTTGCTGCTCATTGAGTGTTGTGGAGCCCGAGTTGAGTACTAATTGGTCCTCCACTTGCAGGAAGCAGCCTGTCTCTGGCTAGCAAGACGACATTCAGCCGAGGATGTACGGCTCAATTTAAAGCCGGCTGCTGTCAGCTGTATGAGTGCATGAATACACACATGCATATTTTAGCTGTGTTGTGTCTGAGTTTCTTATTTATTCCAAAGTCTGACACACTAGAGATGCACACAAAATGTATGATTCAGTTGAACTTTTCTCTTTCCACGTTAGGGGGAAGTTATGACATAAATCTTCAGTGACTTCAAGAAACAACTGCCTGCACAAGTTTGAATTTACCGTACTGTGAATTTTTCACAAATCCACACATTTACTAAATTAGACATACATGTTCTTGGCACATAGTTGTCTTTAAAACATTGTGGACAGATTTTAAAAATGGTTGGGGTGATTGTAGAAGGTTGCTTGCTTTGCTACAAAACTAGCTCTAAAGTGTGCTTATTGATTTTTGGACATTAGTTGTTTCAGATACCACATTATGCAAGGATTCAACCTTCTTGATTTCCAGATTAAAAAAAAGGAGAAAAATTATTCAAAAACAACTCAAGAACCACCAAGTTTATCGCCGACTTAAAAAGTGTGTGAGAAGGTGCAGACCAATAGAAAAAAAAGTATTTGCTTCAATACCGACATCCTTAATCACAACTGTAATTTACCTACTGTAAGTCATATTACATAAAGTTATAATATAACAACATTAAAAACTTACAAACACAAAGTAGAGTGTTAAGCCTTACCCGTGTAGTGTATGCTGCCTCTGCGTCGTCTTCCAGGACTCGGGAAAGACCAAAATCAGACACTTTGCACACAAGGTTGCTATTGACAAGGATGTTACGCGCTGCCAGATCCCGATGGACATAACCCATGTCTGACAGGTATCTGAAATGATTCAACACAATGGTTAGAATAAAAAATAAGCATTGTGCGCGGTTAGCAAGTTCCGTCAAGATGTGTTTGTGTCAAAACAATATTTACCTCATGCCAGATGAGATGCCCCGCAGCATACCAACCAGCTGGATAACCGTGAACTGACCATCGTTTTTCTAGAGTGAACAAAAATTCAGGAACGCATAAACTTGATGAGATCCAGATCCCATAGTACGATACATACCAGTAAAACTATTGAATACATCAAATGGATTTCATATAATGTTAAAATACAGAGGATAAAGGAGAAGAAATCAAAAATTTCTATAATGTTCTTGTTTTTCAATCAAAGAATTCTTAGTATGGCTCATCTCCATGGCTTTGTGATGGAATTCTCTTGAAGAAATCTGGTTGAATCTAATTACATGTCTTTTGTTCTGTAAGTGCAAAGGTCAGCAGTTTGTAGAAGTAAAACAAAAACACAAAGAAATACGGCAAAGATGGCAATGCTACTGAAAGATACGCTGCTTTTTTCTTCTTTTTTTTTTCCCCAGGCTGCCCTAACCGCAAAGTTAATTAACCTACAGTGTAGAATCAATAACAAACACTACTCTGCATACCCAGCTTTAACCTGTACAACTCAACTTTTGTAAGGAGGCATTCAGGACTACTACTACTGAAATACACATTGACCTCTGTGCATTTGTTCAAATGTGTGGCAGGTTTTTCCATCATTCAGAAGAGACTTAAATTTCTCTCAAGTAAGGTCAGTTTTAATATGAGATGTATAACATAATTGCTTCAGAAAATTATTAAATCAATGGAAAAGCACAAATACACATCCATCATGGTATCTTAAACAAATAAAACAAAAGGACACGTGAAAGGGGTTTAGCTTTATCAGCATTTTGCCAAAGCTAGTTCTCTGTGGATGTACAGACTTGTGTCATTGAAAATATGCCCTTTTATAAAGACACACCTATTAAAAAGAGATTCAAGTGTTACATGTGTTGCCCTACTGACATGTGTTTTCTAATTTCTAACATTGTCATACAAGACAGTAAGCTGGTTCCAAATCCAAATAAGGAACCTCAATATCTGAAAAGACCTAGGCTGTCCTAATTGTGACCTGTTCCAGGATGATTTCAATTTTCACTGACAGAGATGAACAGCAGCACTTTTTGGAGCAAAAGAAAGATTTCCTTTACTAGACGCAATTGGTGGTAGTCTGTTACCAAAAGCTGACCGATAATCTGGATGGGTTCTAGACTTTTGGCTTTCATTGATTTTTTTTAAAATTTTTTTCCCCCAGTTTGGTTCCTGCTTCTTTGATATAAAGAAAAACTGGACCAAAATTCAGATATGTGCCTTAAAACAACTTTCCTTTTCAATGCAGTGAAACTGACAGCTTTTTGACTGTTTTTAGTTTCCTAATCAGCTTTAACAATTTAAGCTTAATTACTATGTTAGATATCATAACATAGAAGTTAAATAATTAATTACAACCGTTAGAAAAAGGTTAATCAAAATTAAGCATTTAACTAACATAAATATTAATTCTGGGAAAATAGTCATTTTCTCGTCTTCTTTTTACTGCCATGTTAAGTCAGTCGAGAGTTAAAGAAGTAATCTATCAGACTTATGTATTCAAGCAAAAGAATATAGTTTAGCTCATCAGTACTACACTGAGATCCCACAATGTCATTTTACCTAAGCTGTCCCGCATATGTATGACTGACTTTTGTGGTTCAGTAAATAGGGATTTATTGCACTGTATTTGTATTTGGCCCAAGAAGAAATAACTTATTTTCACTTCACCTGGGAACACTGTCAAAACCATCATAAATGTGTGTGAGGTTGAGCACAGTATACAACTCTATTAAGCCCTTCGGGTATCACAGTTTTCTCACAACAGTAAGCTACATCGCAAGAACTCTTTATGCCAAACAAGCAAACAGTTGTGGTGTTAGACAAAATAAAGGGAGAGAGAAGCAGGGTAAAAATAGCACCTTTAACATGTTTATACCGCTCAAGCAGGTGGTGTGATATGGGACTCCTTGTGGTTTCCAACTCATTAGGGCTTTATTGCACTATCAATAATGTAGAATGCTGTCAGGAACTAAAGCGGTGGTTCTACTTTTGTCATAGTGAAAACTATGAAGTCGGGAAGTTTGCAAGGTGTCATGTGGGTACTCAGAGGCTGATAATGTGCTAAACTAGATCTGACCCAGGACTGTCATTGCCGATTGCTTCGGAGAAGCACCGGGACGCTCATTCAGACAAAGCTGACACTTTGAGTTCCTGCCAGATTAATGGAAAGCAGCAAGTGCCTGAAAAGGAGCTTTGGTTTACTCAACCCAATGACAGCTTTCACTGTTAGTTTAAGCTTCAGCTCCTTCCAATCCAAATGTAAACTCCCCAACCTTCCTCTCATCCAATCTCCATGTTTCCACAGCAGGCTTGCAGCTGAACCACAACACTCCTTTTCCCCAAGATGGTTTCCAACTTTACTTTTCCTTAGTACTACAACTTTTTCCATCCATTCACAGCATAACATCCCACTTACATGTGAAATGAGAGGTTAAGTCAAAGATGTGAGTTATCAGGGGTACAATGCATTGTCCAAAGCTCTGACAGCTAATCCAGGACTGGGCCCAGTCACTGGTTTTCTCCTGACTGTGTCATTTACACCACCCTCAGTACATCAGCCATCCATGTAATTACTTCACAGGGTTTTCTGTGGCCCTTCAACTGCTGGTTCCCAATATCCCAGGCTTTCCTTTTGCCCATAAAAGTTTATAGCCAAAGGCACACCATTCAGTCATGTCAGCAGTTTCCACTGACCACAGCTCTGTCTCTGAATATCGCCTCGCAGCATCCCCCTTTTCCATACAGTCACACTAAGAACATCATGTTTGGCTCTGATCTGCACAACTACACTTCAAGGTGATAATATCACCAAAATCACATGACCTCATTTTGCACACTGCTCTATTAGCCACCCACCTCAGAAATATACCCTTTTCAGAATTTAGTCCTCTGTGCCACCTGAGAATTTTGGTATTGTAATCACTGAACAGACTGGAGACGGCTCATTGCATTCAGAGATTTGCTGGCCTGCTTCTTAATTACAGTCTGCTTCTAAAGTCTAGTCTTCACAGCCCAGATACTATTCTGGAGTTGAGTGCTCAGATGACTTTCAAATTTTCTGGTAAAGTGATCTGTGACACATTTAAGGTGAGATATGATGCTAAAATAGGTAGACTGTGTTGAAAATGTATTCAAAGCACATTCCCTCTACACCTTCTTGGAATATTGAATATCACTTGATGTTATATCAAGATTTCTCAACTGTTCCATCAGTAGAGAAATGGGACTGCTATTGAAAAATGCACAAAGACAAAAACGTCAATACTGATTACACTTAAAACATATATATATATATATATATAAAAAAGAGTGTCTGAATCATTTCCTCAATAAATGGTAAAAACTGCAGCATGTTTAGCAGAGAGATCATCTCTTGAACAAACACTGAGTGAATGCATTTTCTTTATAAAGTCCACCATTGCTATACATTTGAATTACTTTTGTTTTATGCAAAAACAGTCTATATAAACAATTATATAAGCCACATATTCACTTCTGTTAAAATGTGAAGAATAATTGCGGTTGATTTAGCTTCAGTAGGTGACAAACTTGCTTGGCATATCAAAATTAGATGATTTTCTGTGATTGTTTTTTTTTTATTATTAATTCACAAGTTTGATTACTATTGTTGTGGTAGCCTGATTTTACAAAACTCTAAACACTAAATTAAAAAAAACTACAAGCTGAAAATAATAGCAGTAGTAGCAGATCCCCCACAAACATTTTCCCTATTAATCCAGGGTCTAAATCCGATGCTTCAACTCTTTTTCAAAACAACATGCTGTTCAAAATTACAGTTCGGTATGTTTTAGAGCTTCACTGTCATTCAACTGCCAGATTCCTAAAAAATATAGACACCTACACAAATAACGAGTTTGCGATGTCATGGTCTTGATCAGTTTTTGTTAAGCTTACTGAAGGTAGTTCATTTTTTGTTTTCTTTTGTTCAATTTAACTGTTTTTCCCCACTCATCATTTTCAGTCCAATCTCTAAAGTAGTTTTGAAACAATATTGCTTTTTTGTTGAACCACTTTACTCTCACCTATGAATCATTGAGCCATAAAAATAAGTTTCTTAGCACACGAAACAGACTAGTGTGTGTACACATTGTCCTACTGTGCGTAACACAAATGACAAGGTACTTATGACTCCAATTATTATCCGAATCAGCTCTCTTCACACTTTTTTTTTATTCATCATCAGTTCCCCATGAACCTATCTTTTGTGAATTCTGATCTTTTCCCACACCTACCTTTAGAAAGGTATCCAGTGATCCGTTCTCCATGTACTCAGTGATGATCATCACAGGCTTGCCTGAAAGGTATGGAAAACACATTTTACTAAGAAATATTATGTAAGATATAAAGGTGTGAGGACAAAATATAAATGCTCCAACATCATAAAATAAAATAGCGTACTGACAAAAACATGCTTAACAGTTAGGAATTGCTTTCAATAAAAGCAACTCTTATCACAATTGCTCTAAATTTTAATAATACACATCATGAAGCCGCAGCAGCTAATCAATTAAAAAAATGTTCACTCTGATGGCTGACAGAAACTCCAAACATGAGTGGAGGCTTCATAACCAACAAGAAAGTCTTAGGAGTAATGGAAAACTTCTAGTGTTCAATAATACATTTTCTTCTGTTTGTTTTTTGGCACTGCAACACAGGAATTACACAAGTTCAGGGAAGGATTAAAAAACAGCTTTGGAAATCATTCAGGTGACTTACTCTTGGTGACGACTCCCTCCAGGCGGATGATGTTTGGATGGTTAAACTGGCCCATGATCGATGCCTCCCACAGGAAGTCCCGCCTCTGCTGCTCTGTGTAGCCTGCTTTCAGGGTCTTAATGGCAACCTGTATCTCTCTTTTGCCAGGCAGCCTCAGCGGTCCGCTGCACACCTCACCAAACTCCCCTGCAGCAAAAGAAGAGACATCCTTGTTGGCCTCAAAAATAATCTTCTTGTTTGGAAATGGAAAAATAAGAAAAAAGGTGAAATAAATCTCTAAATAGATGCAATATCTGACCTATTTATTATATGAAAGCTAATTAGTAGTGCCAATCTATTGTTCTTATTTTTAAAAGAACAGCAATTCAGATTCAATTCTTTTAGTTTCTAATATATGTTGTAGCCATCCAGAGGAGCTGCTTTGTTATGTTAAAAGATCCATCAATATTGGGTAAATCCGACTGTAAATGCGACATACAGATTTATGAGAAAGAGGAAAACATGGTGTATAAAAGTTTAGGTCAATCCATCAAGGGAAATAAGGCTTGCTTTTTTTCATTCCTTACAACTTTAAGCACTCTAGTGAATTTAGTGACTCAGAATACATAAATAAAGCATTCTATTCATTTTTATACCTAGATCAGTTTCCTTCTCTGAATAAGAACCCATTTATCTGCAAGGTATGAACTGACTGAAGCAGGCATGCTGATTTTACTCACCAGCACCGATGATCCTTTCAATAGAGATGCACGAGACGTCAATCTCCTGTGCAAACTCATGCACAGCCTGGTTGGGGTCCTCATAAGTGAGGGGGTCAATGTAAGTACGGACACCAGGGAATTTTACTGCAGAAGAAAACCACAGCGCAATTTCTGTTTAGCACTCTGGGTCATCCACTGAAATTATAGCTATTTAAACAATTACCATTTACATATAGGACTTGAACTAAGCTCTTTTTGTAATTCATGACTACAACAGATCTTTTGTTAGATGACTATGGTGGATGCTTTCCAACATCTGTTCACAAAGTACACAGGACTTGTATAGTAAAGTTCTGCTACAATCTCAAAATCATTTACTAGATTTTGAGCAGTAGAAATCTCTCATACAGTAAATTCCAAGTGTTGTGTGCTGAAGCTAGAATCTTGCCTGAGTGGGGCCAAGACCGAAAGGGGACGGCTTGAAACAACTCCAATCTCAAAAGCATCATAGGATTTTATGTAAATGTTACTTTAGAAACCTTGAAACTCCAGTTATGTTTATATATATTGGGCAGTTGTGTACCAGGAAGCTGATGAATATTTAAATGGGAAATGGAGCTTTGAAGCGGTGCGCCCCCAATGAACTTTCTGTATAAAACACATGCTGTAAACATGTAAACCAAAAGTAAGGCTGTGTAAACATAAAGCAATAAAATGGTGCTCGCCATATTACTTCTTTTTTTTTTAAACCACCTTTATTTTGCCTTAAGCAGTTATAATTGGAAATGATTTACAAACTTAGTGCTTTTTATGTTAAGGAATTAATCACTCTGAACCTTTGAAAAGGACTTCAGCTAAAAAAAAAAAATCTATTTGAGCATTTAGATTTCTCTTTATTTTCTTGCAACTAATGTAGGGCTGAAACGATTCCTCATGTGATTCAAGTTCCTCGGTTATTAAAATTCCTCGAGGAAAACTGATTTGCCTCGAAGCCTCGTTATATTATGTGTTATTATTTAGCGCACCGTGTTCCGGCCGGGACTTTATTTGCGTTCTCAC
>CAEGAE010037618.1:0-39721 GCA_903067095.1 Girardinus metallicus
GTAGCTGGAGATAGGCACCAGCAACCCTCCCGACCCCATTAAGGGACAAGGGTGAACAGAAAATGGATGGATGGATGACATAAGAGGGGAAAAATATATTTTATCCACAGAAATATGGATTTTTTTGTTAAAATTGTTCAAATTTTACAATTATGTACAGTAAAAACGTAACTGTGTATTTGTGATTATACTGTTTGAGTTGAGGGATATTTTCATCTTTTTGTCTATTATACATTTTATAAGATCACTGAGAAAACAGTTCACATCCCTCTATTTTACAGGTTGGATCGGTGGTTTATGTACCTATTTAATGGGAATAATGTAGGCATGAAAAGAATACATGGATTTTTTACGCAAAGACTGACAAAAATCTTATCAGCTTTTTTTGAAGGTCAAATATTCTTTAGATTAAATTTCCTAAAGCTTCTGTAGCTTGAATTTGACTCAGCAACCAAGCCCAGTCAGCAATTCTTTCACACAAACTGAGCCAGAAGGACCGATGAGATTCTTATTTCCTGTGACATAAAGGCAGCTCAGCCAGAATAGAGAAGGAGGAGACATGTTTTGGTTGCTCTATTTCACCCTCTTTTATACAAACTGGCGACAAACCTGGTGTAATTTCTCATCAATCCAAACACCTTATTTTACCCCCTAAAACAATCAGGCTCAGCAGGACTCTTTTCAACTCCAAATGAATATACCGTCACAAAAATTTGTGCCAGTTCTACTTTAAAACAAACCATCAAGTCATTGGTGGCTAAACTGAGTGTCCTGAATGATTTGCAGAGCTATGAGCATTACTGACACAGCAAATCCACTGGTGCAAGAAACACAGAGACTGTCAGGTTTGATTAAGTCCCACAGTGCAAGAGGACAGAGAGGAACGTGCATCAATGTTAGGAAGTAAAATCAAAACCGGGGGGCAAACTGAGACAGCAAGAAGAGGACTGAAGAAGACGAAAGAGGGGGGAAATAAAAGTAATTTGACAGGTGGAGACGTCAAGGGGGAAAACAAAGGTAAGGAAGAGTGTGATACTGAAGCCTGTATGGGAACACGCAAGGAGAGCAGAGGACAAGTAAGCAGGAAGATGAGAAATAACAGCAAATGGGACAAGAAGGAAATATGCAGGTGCATCTATATAGATAAGGACATCAACGTTTGGTATCCACTGAGTTAATTGAGTGAAACTCGTAAAGATTAATTAGATGGAAGCTTTTATTCAAATTAATTTACATTATTACGGATTAAAGATAATAGTCTATGGTTCAGTTTACCATAGAAAATTTACATTACATAAGACCAATAAAAAGAAAAATTGAAACAGAAATGACAGCCAACTCCTCCAAGTCCTCTACCATCCTACAGTAGAACAGAGGACTTTCTCATCTAGCAATGACCTTTTGTGGCTTTTGTCGAGGGACTGAAAGTCGCTCAACTGTCTTTTAGGTAATTTTCATAATTGTAGCACTTTTCCAAGATTGTGCATAACATAATAATATTATGGCAAACTAGTTTTTGATTAGTCTTACTTAGCAAACTTAGTGAGAAACAATTTTGGGTTTTCATTAGCTGAGAGTCACTTATAAAAATGAGTATTTGGCAATGAAAAGGAATGGTATGGACCAAATTCATAAAATAAAATAACCTTTTTATGATATTCCAATGCATTAAGATAAACATGTCATGAAAAGCTATTCGTGGTTGATAAATGTGCTTCTTTGATGCTAACCACAGAGCTTTAATGTCACCTGCTTTACGAATTACTTTTTCTACATCATATCTAATGTGATTTAATAGGTTTAGGTGGTATATGCTAAAATAAATTACAACCTTCTACAGCCATGTTAATAGTTATTTAGAGGGCTATTCAGTCAAATCAGCCGTTACAAAATGTTCCATTAGTTTATGAAAGTGATGAATGACTCATCGGTGTGCTAAGAGCTCTCAGACTTTAACAAGAAACACAGACACACAAGCAGCAGTGTATAAGAGGAAATTCTGCAAACATAATAAGAGCCTCAGATTTATTTTAGACAGCTGAACGAACCAAGTCCAAGGCCCAAATCAAAACCACAAAGGGGCTGAAAGTAAATCTTTGACGGCTCCGAGAAAAACTCCTGGTGGAAATCAAAATATTATTTACCTCCCTGGCAAAAAAAAAAAAAAAAAAAAAAAAGAAATCTGCTGAGACACAAAGCTGGTTCCAGTTACTGTCAACAAGAGTTTGATGAGAAAACAAAAGAAATGTGTGACTGTCTGTGTGTGTAAGTAAAAGAGATGGTAATTAGAGAGCTGTTATAATTACAAAAGTCTGGCACCATTACAAGAAGATGCAGCCCGTTATGAGGGGATTGGCTTGAGTCTGTGCACTTTCACTCTGACTGAATTCATTGCTTTCTGCGAGAGTTAAGAGGTTCTTTCTAAGGGATTGTAGGTTTATAGTGTTTACACATTATTATTCATGTCTAAATTTAATCATTTCACAAGTTACAAATTTTCACAGTTAAATGTTTTATACCCATTTAGACAAAAGAAAGAAGTTCACTATTAGTGTATTACAGGTATTTATACAGAAGTCAGGCTTTAAATTTGAAATAGAAACTGCAAGATGATGCTGGACGGACACAGTGAATGGACACATTCAAACCTGATAGATGGATGAAAGGAAACAGATGAATTGATTGATAGGATGAGTGCATGAAGATAGTAGTGAAGAGGCAGAAAAGGATGGATGAATAGTCAAAGTAGCACTTTGACATATATCCATGTCAAAGGGATGGATATATGAGAAAAACAGATGAAGAGAAAGACTGGATGGATGATGGACGAATGAATGGCAGATGGACAGATCTATTAGCACTGTATTTTAGACAATCTGACAGAGAATAAAGTCTGCAAATACAAATATTTTTCCATAGTTATACAGATGATAAAAATGTTCAAATTAAACTAAAGACTTCTACACTAAATACTCCAGACTGCATAGGAAAATGTGTTCCTCTGACAATTGTGTCTGAGCTACAGCAACACAAAGAACCTAGAATGAAGTGCGACTTTTGCTGTATTCACACAGAAACTATTCATGAATCACCTTCCTATTGTAATCTTTTCTATTTCAAACATTTCCTCCCTAAAACTATTGAACGATTGCTTCATAATTCACTGTGTTAACGTAATCAAAAGCCAATTTCTTTACTGTGTGATGCTGACAAACCCTCCAATAAACAACCACCTTAGCAGAAAGCAAGATACTAAAAATCAAATGTTTTAAGACCTCCTTGAAAAATGCTTTGAAAGTGATTTGGACTTTTTCAGTCATTTCAAGTAGTTTTTGTAGGAAAAATATTATCTTTGTGAAGTGTTGTAGACCACAGTGGTTTTACTCTTTAAAAAGGAAAGCCAAATACGATTCCCGATGAAGACAATGAATTTAGCGGATAATTATAAATAAAAGACAAAAAAAAGAAAAACTCCACTCTCTCTGGCAAAATATACACAAAGAAAAGATGTAAAACTTGCTGTTATGGCTTTCTGTTTATTCAGAAAGTTGTTTACAGATTTGTTTTTCTTTTAAGAGGTAATCAGGAAAAGGACATTCAGAGCAGACGAGCAGATGTTCTCTCAGACAGGCAGACTGTATCTGCTGGACGCCACACAGTCCCCTCATCCAAAACAATCAGTCACACTCCAAAACACACCCCAGAAACAAAGCTTGGCATCTTCATTATTAGCACCTCTCCTGTGATTTGGACTCAGCCTATTGCCATGGCCAATGTCAGACTGTGTATGTGTGTTTTTCATTGTATGACAGGGTTACTACACATTTTTAATTTAAAAATTTTTGATTTTCCCGACTTACACTTGAGGATTGGGTCATCTGCTCTAACTGTTTGGATATCATTTGATTTCTGTTTCCTGGGGCTCATAATCATTACGTGGTAAGGATGAAAACTCCATAACGATACATAAAACCTGTTTTATGACCTGAGGCACAACAACCTGTGATGCTGTTTCAGCATTTCTGTGGATTTTCAGTCAACAATTAAGGAACAAAGACACTGTTACTGAAGTTGTTAAACTGAAGGGGTGCTGTGGATGAACATAAGCAATCAGTGGCTATGGCTAACAGTAAAAGAGGTAACGTTAAAGAACGTTTTATTTTTGGTGCTAGATATTTCAGTGTTATGAATGTTAATTGAAAATGTAGTGTCCTAAAACAGCTTTTGTAATTTGTTCTTTTGAAGACCAAGAGTGACGCTAACAAAAATTGCTCAGAGACTAGTAGGAACCTGTTGTACCCTACACAGTGGAGCAGAGAAAAAAGATGCAAAATTAGCAGAAACACAGACATTTACGAAGGCTGCTGCTCAATACATTTGCATGACATTAACTTCCTCTGTGTCTCTATTTAACTCACTCATTGGTTACCTAGCAACAACCTATTAAGTAACTTGCACAGCAACAGTTTCATGTTTTGGCATCATGCTCCATAACTGCTTAAAAAAATAAAAAGGAAAACTATGTGGAGTGAATGGAGAAAATGAGCACAACAGCTTGAGAGGAAACTGGATAAAACAAGTCACTTCACCAGTATTTCAAATATTTAAAACAAAAAAAAAACAAATCACTTCACCAGTATTTCAGATATTTAAAACAAAAAAAACTTTTCAATAACTATCGATAACGACTGATATGAAACCCTAATATGGTGATTTATTTTTCAGCCATGTAGTCAAGCCTGAAAATAATCTAGCATTTTCATTAGTTCTTAGTCACATCAAAATTAAAAGAACACTTGTAATATGGCACTGCGTCGTGAATAAATTTAATATAATTTTTTTTTTATTGAACTAAAATAAACAATAAGAATGATATTTACTTGCTGACATAGATTTTCTACTGTTAAAGTCAACAGAAAAAAATACTCTTGGCAAATTCAGCTGGTGTACAGGAGGATGTCCTTCATTTTCTATAGCACAGATTGATTTGATAGACTGCCAATAAGCCAGACTTCATTTTTATCTTCACCTCCCCTGCGCCAGCCAGACTTTATGCTCCCATGCATCTCCCATTACTTTTACCTTTCCAGCAATCCTTTTAGCCACCTGTGCCCCAATAATCTCTGCCCCCAGGAATAAAGAGAGCTCTATCAGCAAACAGGCCAGACTTCCTGATGAGCAGCCTCTGATCATCTCTGAATCTCTGCAGCAGCTATCAGGGAATTAAACCACCACATACAACGTCCCTCCCTGACTCTAACCAGAGGGATGAGTGCAAACCCAGTCCAGCCCATTAATAACACCACAGAGCTGCCCTGTTGGATATAATATCCTCCTGTTCACAAGTATCATTTTGACTCCCTCTACATGTCCTTTGTACATTTGCTGACCTTGTACCTCCCTAGTGTTAATGACCACTTCGTTTGGATGATTAGCACTATGAACACATGGTGCATGAAAGCTCTACCTCCCAGGACATCCTCCTACATGAATTCATACATGTGGCAGCTGGTGGAGTACACATACGCAAACAACTTGTTAGTATTCTGCACCTGTACAAGCCACGTGCTGGGCTCTATGTGAAAGGTACGCTCAAGAAGCTGAAGGTAAACTGAGCGTCACCGTTGAGCAGAAGATAAAGCTGTTGGAGATGTGTGTGTATTTTAGATTGTGTGTTTTACGTGATTATTTTTTGTTTTGATTGCTTATAAGTTAATATAAATGTTACACGCTCACTCACTGAGTAAAATGACGACAAAGTATCTTGTTCCAATTGGTGAATGCACTACGGGTACCGACATCCACATGTCACACCCTCTTCAGTGTGGACACTGTTACTGAATAAAGAAATAATATTTATTCACAAAAGCAAGATATCTGAAAAGATCAGCACGTTTTAAAATTTTATTTTTTGTAATTTTTATGCATGCATCACGTAGAAATGCACTCATTTGATGTAGGGGTCTATTAATAGTTAGGTGTGCTAACCCTGCTAATCAATAATATAAGTAGCTAAAGCCCTACATAATCATGATTTCTCCATTTCGAAATATTAGTAAAATTGTGTTTAGCCGCATGGTTACATAACATTGACTGCTTTCTCACGATATCACAATATCATCTGTGATGCTATGATAAAATATGATAAATATGACGAATAGTTGGCAACTGATTACAAAAAGGCTCCTTAAGGCCCCTGTAAAGTCACAATAAGTGAGTGAATGACAGAACTTATATGACTTTGTTGTGAAAGGCATTAAAGATCTAATTTAAATGTGGTCCTTTGCAAAGTTGCCCGTTTTTCAAGACAGACAAATAGATAAATTGACTACTTAAGTTAAGCAGTGTTATAATGACCTAAAGAAAGCTTTTTAAAAATGAACAGAACAAGTTTGCTACTTCACATCAGCTGGTCAGCACGGCTAAAACCTTTTTAAAAATCTAGTTGGATTAAAGTCAAGAGCTATAGCAAACAACCAGATGCAGAAATATTGCAGACAGCTGGATGTTACTGCCCCAAAACAAGCAGGAAAAAATTATCACATGCAATTATGCTAATTTAAACATATGCTTTTAGGTAGAAGAAAATGTGTACGCAAGCCAGAAGCTTCCAAGTATTCAAACAACTTGAGCATTTGATAAGACCAAGAACCCTGAAAAGTAAATGAAAGGAATTTCTGATCAGTTGACTGGAAAACATCATGACAAGAGAGATGATACAGACTGGGTTAGAATCACAACAAAGTGCATCTGTTACGGATCTAAACTTTCTCTCTCTACACATACCCTTTCCCCATCTGTGGAAACAACCAATCTGAGCACGCCGTCTGTGCGGCTACAGTGTATTTACTGACCACATGCTGCATGAAGAGAGCGAGTTACTGAAGCAATGAAACAGCCTGGACAGAGTGCCTGTCTGCGTCAGTCTGCGGCCAGTGTAGCATCATTTAGCACAGAGAGGAGGGTGAGAAAAAAGCAGACATGCTGCACAGATCCTGTTAGATGAGCATCTCCATAGGCCAAGACCTATGACTCACTCTATTCCTGCAGATTGTTTTTTCTGTGTACTCTGTTTGCAGCAGGAAACAAGTAATGCAAATGCTAAACATTTGAAAAATGCTAACGAAAAATAAAAATAGCCAGTAAATAACAGATCTTTGCTGTCTTTATTTGTTTATCAATAGATATTTTTGAATTAGCTCATCTAACACAGAGTTAGGTTTTGTTTGGTATATGTTGCATTTTTTATCCATCTTAAGGCTCTGCAGACTTTTTTATTGTTATTACACTCATTTTTGATTTCCTGAAACAATCAAAAATGGTTGATATTTATTGGTGTTGGGTTAATTTTTTTCATTTTTTATGTTTTGCAATGTTTTTAGGTGTTTCTTTCAAGTGCAATAGTATTTTCTCAGTTCTATATTTCTGTGTGACACATTATATTAGTTTTCTGATATATTTTTACTTATTTTGCTCAGTATGGGCAACAAAAGTTCATCAAGGACAAAAAAAAAAAAACAACAACAACATCCTGCTGTGGCTGTAATACTCGTTTCTGATGGAGTTTATGGGCTGGAAAAGTTTTTGTAATGTTGCCGAAAGTTTATGTCAAACATCATTAACTACAGATATAACTGTGATTATCATACAGTCTTTCCACATGCTACAGCACCTTTCTTTCTTGCTGCCTCTTGGTGTGGTTATCTCACCTCATATTTAATTCTTAGTTTCTCACACAACACCAACTCCTCTTTCTTTCTCACACTTTGTTTCCTACTTCAGCTTCACATCTGCTTTAGTCTGTCTGCGAGGGTAAATGTGTGAATGGTGGAAGCTGGCGGATCAGGGTATGTTATAGAGTCTGGAGACTTGTGTGGAATTCCTATCTTTAAACATCTGTGAATTTCAAACCTTTTCCAAGAACCATCATACACCCTGCACATGGAGTTAGAGAGAAAAATTTTATGTTATAATGAAACAGCAGAATTTCTCATATTTTTCCCCTTTAAGTTAAAATCCTTATATCTAAATAATTATGTAGAGTGAACAAAAAAACAAAAAACAAACTTATGCAAAAACAAATAAAAAAAATACTTTTGGTTATCCTTTAAAATAGGTCATATCTTATCTATATTCAAAATTTAGGAGGTATAGGATTTGGAAAAATGCTGTTCTGCAGCTTAATTAATTATGTAAAAATAATGTGACCAGCAGGTGGTAGCTGCCACAATAAAGTATAAAAAAAACGCTAAAAGCAAACAACAACAAAAAACAAACCGACCTAGACACTATATGAAAAAGTGATCTCACTTAGACCATTGTCCAATTACTATCTGTATATTCAATAAAACCATTAAACAGAACCCATCTGATAACATGAACTAGACTGGAAAATCTAGTCTTAACAACAGATTAAATACTAAGTCTTTGACATATGTCAGTGTTGACAGAGTTTAAAAAAACCAAGCGAGAGTCATAATCCAGCAATGAAAAATTAAAAGAATGTAATTTGAGTGGCAACCGCCAAAATTACTTCAAGAGTTCCTAGTCAAAGATGGTGGTGTTAATGTGATGGTTAGAGACTGTTTTACTGCGTCTGGACTTGCTGTTATAGATAGATCTATGAATTCTGCTCTCACGCAGACAATCTTGAGGTTATCAGTTTTCAAATGCCTGACAGCAGCTATTGCCAGCAACCGGGACACAACCAGTACATACAGTATCACACAAAAGTGAGTAAACCCCTTGCATTTTTGTAACCATTGTATTATGTCTTCTCATGGGGCATTGCATGCAAAGTAGTCAGTGTACATCTTGTATACCAGTGTAACCCTAACCACTGGCAACAAAGGTGAGTACAGCCTTTACTGATCTCACTTCTGTGAGAAACTGTAGGAGAGGGCTGGTTTAATCATCATTAATCTGATGATATAAACATTTTCTTGAAGGCTCAATTATTCTTGTATTCATATAATAGACTCAAATTAATTTTTAAGCAAAAAACCTGTCTGTATTCACACTCAACATAAAAAAGATTAACACCTTTCAGAATTTATATGGGGATTCACTGAAGCAGTGAACAACTCATATTACTTCTTAACAAAAAATGTTAATTCACAGCAACATTGTGCAGGAACAGGACTTCAAACAGAACAGCAAACAAAAAGGTTTCCAGACAATATTGATTCATGCAGATATTAGTTCCAGGAAGCACCAGCAGGATAAGTGTATTCTGAAACCATGCATGTCTTTGAAATTCCAGCAGGAGGAGCGGGTCAGAGAGCAGCAGAAGAAGAGTGATATTGAAGAGCATATCGACTCGTGGATGAAAGGAGGAAAGGAAGCTTCAGGGATCAATAAACCCTGCAGTACAATCTTTACCTCAGTCCTTCTGTATTCACAGCTCCCCTTGACATAAGGCAGTTTTTCCACTCTACAGTGGGTACCAGGTACTGAACTATGGTGGGCCTGCTGGGCGTTTTTGCTTCATATGGGAACATGAAGCCTTTGAACAGTTTTTGGCACAGCCTGTTGATTTATATATTTCAGTTAACAGCTTCCCTCTCTCTCACACACACACACACACACACGTCCCCACACACACGCCTGCACACCCCCACACACACACACACATACTGTCAACATTCATTCCAACTGCATCAGCATTATCCTTTGCTCTCCTTTTCACTTAGCTTTAGCTCCCCTGTATTGCTCTCCTCATAAATCTGTAAATATGTCTCCTCCACTCTCCTATAGACTGATAGTGACATCACTTGTGCAAATTGTTGAGTCAGACTCCCAAAAAACAAATCCTGACAGTTGTTGCCCCCTGGTGTTCAGAAAATAGACTGCAGCAGACCTCCCGTCAAAAAAAAAGAAACATCTGTAGAATGAAATCTTTTAACTTCTGCCCCCGGCAGACCTTTTCAACTAGATCAGAGAAGATGAGATGTCGCAAACAAAAATGAATAACAGGAAATTTGGCTTGGCTTTGGTTCAGGAGTCTGATGGCACCATTAGTATGAATTAGACGGCAAATCTTCCTGTTTATTCAGTTTCCACTTACAGCACTAAAAGCTACTTAACGCAAGGAGAAACCTGCCCTCTGCTGTTCTTGGATTATTACAGCCACATCAAGGATGTGAAAAAGCTAGTATTCTGTATCAAGATGATTTTATGAGGGTAAACATTTCACGTTGTATAGATATGGATATTTAATGCATTTGGTCAAGAATAGTCATTGCAATATAGCACATAGCTCACGAGAAAGGTAAAATGAAGGAAACAGTTTGAGGTGCAGATCTCCAATCAGCTTTAAACACAAAACTACGAAAAGGCAAGACAGCTTTGGCGTTTCTCAACTCCAAAGACCAAACTCTGCTACAAAGCGTCGCATACTATAAACAAAAAAACACGATTAATATCTCCAGCTCATTCTTCCTACCTTGCGGCTTGTGAAGTGGGCATGCTTGACCAGTTTGACGTTCAGCCCCTGCAGGAAGACCTCATCCGTGACTTTGCCCACATTCATACAGGCTTCATCCAGAACAGAGAAGATGCCTTTATGCTGCTGCTCCACCAGGTCAACAATAATCTGGTTGTTAAAGTAATCAATCTACAAAAAATGAGACCAAGGACTGAGGTGAATTTGGAAAACAGAAATGTGCAAATGATTACATGATAAAAGTGCAAACCAAAGACAAAAAAAAAAACAAACACCAGAATTAAAAGTTTTTTCCAGCAAAATCTTGAGTGTAGATACACCAATCAATTGGCCACAGATGTGAATCTCCTACTTCTCATCTGATCAGCAGGTGAAAAGCTAAAACATTAAAAAAAATTTTATTTAAATTCATTAAGTGCACGAAGAACTCCAACTTTGTATGTACATTACTGTGTCAACTGTGAATTACTTCTCGGTCCTAGGAAACCCCCTTTTATGGGGTCCTGAGATGGTTCTCTTTAGACAAAAACCCAGCAGTGTGTACAATGGATCATGAAGATCCATTGTTTCTTCTCTTATCTTGTTATATTTTTTTAAATGTTAAAAATATGCTTAATAATACAAATAATTTTAAGTTTTAAGTATCCAGAAGCCATTTAATTTAGATGAGATTGGTGAGAAGTCACTTCCTTTCCCATTTGGGACTGTTGTCCTAAGGGGCTTTCCTGATTATTTGTAAAGCTAGATTTCATTGTTTCTTTTTTTTTTTCCCCCAACGTTTAGCAACACCTGGTGCTTCTCTTGACGGCATTGAGGCAGTGCTTTGAAAACTTCTAACGCGTATGACAACCAGTGCTGTCGACTATACTCAACAGCCAATTGCTTTAAGGATGGAAGGTAAATTTTACACAATCATAGTTTAATATGGAAAAAAAAAAAAAAAAAGAAAACACATCGTACATGTTTCCAAGGGATGCCTTCTCTCTGATACTCCTCCTGTTCCTGCTTCAGAACCAGCTGAATGAAGAGTTGCTGCAGTTTTTCATTACAGTAGTTGATGCAAAACTGCTCAAAGCTACACAATAAAAAGAAGCATATGAAATAAATTGTGAAATATTGACTGATATAAATGCAAACAGTTTTTTCACATTTATCTTCACCTGTTGTTCTGGAAAATTTCAAACCCATAGATGTCCAAAACTCCGATGACCGTGTTCTTTCCATGGACTCTGGCATCATAATTTTTCACCTCAATAATGTCATTGATGCGTCCAACGATCCAGCAGAACAAACGCTCGTACATTGCCTGAGGAAAATGTAAAATGTTGAGAAGTGTGGAGGGAAATAGTGCTGTGCTTGTTTGTGCTCAGATTATGTCAGGGCACAAACGCTTAGCAACAGCTGAGTAACCGGAATGAAAAGTGTCAAAATATCAATGAGGCAGTTTATTTTTTTTTTTGTTTTTTGTTAGCAGCTTTACTGCGCTGGTCTTGCAACTGCGTACATGAACTGCATCCTCCACAATGTTCAGTCTTTTTCTGATGCCAAAACACTGTGAGTCATGTTACTGTGAACTATGATAAGTAGAATCATAAGTAACACAAAGCAAAGAGTGAAATGTCACAACCCTGCAGGCACATGTAGACCTCTGTTGTTTTAATCTCTTTAGTGCTTCTATAAAAAAAAAAAAAAAAAAAAAAAAGCACACACACACACACAAAAGGGTCACCAGAACTGGTGCCCAGAAATAACCTTTGCAAGAGCGTCTCGCCCATAACTGGCCTCCTGTGCGGTGTGCTGTTTTTCAATGACGTCTCGACCAGTTGCCACTGTGCGATACAGCAGAGCCTTCTCCACATTTTCCTCCTTGGTGGAAAGGAGCTCCCTAATCACAGAGACAAGCTTTGTGTTCTCTATCAGGGTAACATCACCATCCACTCCAAAGGTCATGTTTCCCTACAGGACAGAACAGAGAACGTGGGTTCATTCACGTTTTTTCTGTTTAAGTAAGAACCTCTGAAAAATAAAAATATCTTATGTTCTAGCGAGAAATAGGAAACTAAAACAATAATTTATTAAAGCAACTACACACGCCCCTGGCAAGTCTAATAGGTTAAATAATGAGTTATGTGCCAACTCTATCTACTCTACTCAGATTTTACGATATCATTTCAACCCCTCCAAGACATAAAAATGAAATAGACAAACATTTACTGAAGTTTTTTATTTCAATATCCTAAATTTAGCATCTCTATTATAGGTAAACAAATACCATAATGTTTGATTAGCTCAGTAAAACTGTAATGTTATACCTATATTTATACATATACTAAGTGTTGACTTCCTCAACATCAGAATCTATTATAGTTTTGCTAATTTTATGACCAGATAATTGATTTGGCTCACATCATTTCACACTAGCACGATAGGACATTTGATTACTTGATCATGTAAATGCTTTAATTTTCCAGATTTTTTCTGGTTAATAAAAACTAAAAAAAAAGCAAAACAACAAAAGCAAAAACTACATTTTGTATTTTTGGTGTACCAATACTGCTTCAGCAAATTTGAGCTTCTTGGCATCTGAGGTAGCAGGACAACATTTACTACTTTGTAGTTCATGAATGTGACTCTCCTCTTTTGTCCTGGTCTACATCACAAAAGTCTATATCTACGATCTGGTGGCGGATAATTTAACAAAATAACAAAAGATTCATAAGCATTTTTTGACAAAAATGTTTTTTGCCGTTTAGTCACACATTGTTAAAACTCTTGAGTAATGGTTTTGAATTTAAAACTTTACAGTTTACTTATTTTTATGAGTATTTAAATTATTAAACTGCTCCAGTTTTAAAACATAATTTCTCTATTCTTTATTTGCAGGTACTAATTATTAAGTGTTTCTTTTTTCAACAGTCTATTTTATGAGTCTTGTAATTACTCAGAGCATGTGTTCAGGGAGGTTAGGGGAAAAAAATATTCCCATAATAAGGGGCACAGTGTTCTGTTGGCACCTTTTCTCATTATTTGTTGGGCAAGATAACAAACACAATGAGTCCTTTATTCTTATAATGCCAAAGTCTGACATTTATAAAAGGAAATCCAACCTTTAAGGAGAATGTTTCTAGGATTGACTAAGCAGTATAACTAAGTATAACTTTGTTTTTTTTTTAGCAAAGATAGCAAAAGGAAAAATCTTGCCAACCAAGATGAAGAGGATTGAGGTTTTCTGTCTATTACCAGATGCAGGATGGTGGCCAGGATCTTGTAAACAGTCTGAATCTCGTCAACTGTGAACCCAATTACTTTCATGGCATCGGCTACAGCTTTGAAATCAGCGCTGTCGTTGATGCCAGACTGCAAAGAGATACAAAAAAAAAAAAATAAAAGCTTTAGGCACATTGAGCAAATCATCCAAAGAACAAAAAAACAAAGTATACTTGAGTCAACATTTATTATTTCTATAAACCTGAACAGTGAAGCAAATATTTGTAATATCTTCCCACCGAATGTTGTGGTCTATTCGTTTTTTGAAGGCTGGATTTCTAGTTCAGCTGTTAATTAAATTACAGATGTCCTGGAAATTAAAACACAAGTTGTTTAGACACAGAGTGGGAAAACTACACCTCAGCTGTTTGGGTGTGCTGTGCTGCATGACATCAGCTAATTGGATGCTGTACAGTGTTTTGGTTCCATGTTGTTCTTAATCATTTGACTCATTCAACAACAGAGATAACAGATCTGAAAAAAAAATAGGTCTGGAAAAGGATCAAGCTCTATGTACAGCAACTCTGCCTGAAGGGTCACTACATTTCTGTTCCTAAAACCCAAATATATAGCTTTAAATATATAGATATACTTTTCATGTCCTTCAACATAAGAATTACTAAACAATAAGAAGAATTAGGACAAATGTGGTTTTAAGAATGATAAACTGTAGATTATTCATATGTTAAAGAGTCTGAAATACCTTAATCTGGCCTCCGACTTTGATGTAGTTGTAGGCTTTTGGGTCTTTTTGAATGTGAAGAGAGCGTAAGAGGGAATCCGGACCTCCTTTCAGCAGCTAGTATAAAAAAGCAAAAGCATATTTTGGTTAGAAAACTTCTGATTACATTTTACAAGTATTACTGAATGAACTGAAACTTTGTCAATCTTAGGAATAAAGTGCATGAAGCAGGAGGGTCTCATTACTAAATAATATGTGGATACAACTGAACTATCAACACAAACATCCACAAGAATCACTTTACATACTCCTAGAAATAGGGACAAAAGGTTTCTTACTGACTCATGATGCATATTTTAGTGCATCATGATATATTTGAAAGAAGCCCTGTGAGATTATGTTTACATTTAATGGTAATACAGTGAATTTCCCTTTAAATGATTTTTAACACAGACCTTTCTGCTTTTCCTGGAAAAGCAGAAAGGTTTTACCACATCTACAATTCTCTAGGGCTTTTCCTTTTGATATGCTACACCTGATGTAATTGTAGTGGTAAAACCAGTTGCCAGACTGGTCCTGCACCCAGTTCACAATATATGTAGATGTGCGCAACACAGCAGAGCTAAAAATACAAAAACCAGTCAACATTCCCATGGTTATATCAAATGTAAAAAAAAACCCATAAGGAAGCTTGTGCAACAGAACACAGAGTTCATGCAAATCCAAACAGGTGTGCAAATATAATTACCTGGTAGAATGAGTGGAAGCTCCTCTCGCCTTCCTGCTGGAAAATTACCCTGGACTGTTTTAGTAGAAAGAAAAAAAACACAGCTTGGTTAAATCACAACATCATAAGTTGAACTCAACAATGGTTTTCCTGTTCATCATTGATTCTAAACATAAAGATAGTCTGGAATGTGTAGAAGATCTTTGGAAAAGCATTCAGACCTCTTGAGTATTCACCAGCACAAACTTTCATGTATTTTATAAGCATTTCATGTGAAAGATCATCAAAGAATGTGGTCTTAAATAAAATCCAATGTAACAAACAGGAAGTCACACACTGTGATGTAGTTCTATGTCTATATACTCTATGACCGAACCACACACCATGCAACCACAGTGAACATGTGGAAGAAGTTTCTTTGGTTAAATGAGAGCAAATAAAAATAAAAAAATCTGGACACATTATACATGGCAGTGGCAGCATCATGCTGTGGGGATACTTTTCTTAATCATGGACAAGTTTAATGGGAAAATGATGGAGTGGCTGTCTATCTGTCCAAGAACACAAAAAGACTTGAAAATTGAGTGATGATTTATCTTCCTCCAGGATAAGAACCCTAAACAATAAGTCACAGCTAAAATTTAGTGATTTATATCAACTCAAATTCATATATCACAATGGCTCAGTCAAAGTTCAGACCTAAATCCAATTGAAAGGACTTGAAATTTGGTCTTAACAAATCTTTTTATCTCAAGGTGTCCCATTTTGATATCCTACCACCCCACCTTCTCCAGAAGGTAGTTGTTGATGTGGCCCCCGATGGGATCTCCTTTGAAGTCAAAGTTGATGTCCATGTATTTGCCAAAGCGGCTGGAGTTGTCATTGCGGTTGGTTTTGGCGTTTCCAAAGGCCTCCAGGACACAGTTGGATTTCAGCAGCATGTTTTTTACTCTGTGAAACGGGAAGATGGTATAGAGGAAAAAAAAATGATTCAAACATCATCAGTGACATCTTTATATCACCAGTGTGCAGTGTTCAAAAACACAGCAGTCTAGACCTAAAATGCATAAAACATTGCATCTGTGGTCATCCCACATCCCATTGGATGTGGTCATCCCACAGATGCAATGTGTGGGATTGCATCTGTGGGATGCAACATTAACAGCATGGTGTTTACATTACATTGTTAATGTGATGACTCGGTTTAGTACGTCATGCACGTTAACAATGTTCCAGGTCCCACAGCATGACAGGTCCTCCATCATACCTAACAGTAGTCATAAGGTCAATTAAAGTCAAACCACTGCTGCTAAATCTCTGAGCTGCCAAGTGAGGTGGAGACAGAAAGGATTCATATTTAAGAGTAAATCAGCTCTGCAGCTCAAGGGTTTGATAAAAAAGACAGACAGTTCAAGAGACCACATAAATGTGGGAAACTTGTTGCTTCTGACATTGGATGGGTCACAATAAAGTGTACCAAGACAGAACAAATCATTGAACTTGACCCAAAGATCCTTTATTGTAAACCACATTTTGAGA
Source organism: Girardinus metallicus (assembly GCA_903067095.1). Lineage (NCBI taxonomy): Eukaryota > Metazoa > Chordata > Actinopteri > Cyprinodontiformes > Poeciliidae > Girardinus > Girardinus metallicus. Next base: position 16,660 of record CAEGAE010037618.1, read on the forward strand.
TAAGGAACTGTACTTTGTACTATTGATTTTAAATGCTCACATATATCCTTCAGGCGTAACATAATATGTACAAAACAGATTATTTATTAAACATGACACCTGTTAGCGGGTGGGGTAAGCCAACGTTCTGTACTTAAAAGTAATGTAAGAAGGGTAAAAAAATAATGGCAAATGGTTGGGGTCAGAACAGCAGAGGAGTTTCAGAACTGAAAACCTGGAGTCCCACCATCTATGCAGATGGTGCACATCTTTGATATTTACTTCCTACTTAAGCATTGTGGCAAAGCATGTGACCTTTTCATCCTGTGGCCTCTCTACAGGATAATGTGATAAAGCAAAAGTTCTTCTGTAATGTTTTGGGAAGAACAACAGTAAGTTTGAGGTGTTGACTTGGTCTACAAAAATCTTTGGGCCAGACACCACAATGGATGTTTAGGGGTTTAGTGGAGTCCAATCCTTGATTGTTATTTTGGCTGCAACATGGGACCAACAAAGCCCCAACATGAAGCTATGCTTCCTCGGTCTATTACCAGCACGTTGTATTTTCCAATATTTAATCTGTGATGTTTACCTTTCAGCCTCCTACCTGCGTTTTGTTTGCTTTGCAAAAAGCTCTACTTATCTCCTTTATATCAATCCAGGTTAATTACACCCTAAAGAATAATTGATTGTTCTGTACTGTGGAGCAATAACATCTTCTTGTGCTTTAAAGGCAAACACCAGCTGCTCAGTTACCCGAGACAATGACAACACCTTGCTGGGCTGTAACTTTATCTGACTATGATGCAAGGGCCTTGATGTAAGGCGGTGAGCATTCCAAGAAGATAACAATGACTCCTTGAAAACAATGAAAGCAATGACTGAAGCCAAATTTATTCCTACTGAACATGTCTGACTGGTTTCCACAACTAAAATCAAAGCAAGAGAGTAATCCAACGAAACAAAATCCATATTTCTTCCCAAACCTCAGCTCACCTTTCAACTTCCGCCCTCTGATTAGGGTTGGTAATAGCAGCTATGTATTGCATTATGTACTTGCTGGCCTCGGTTTTTCCTGCACCACTTTCCCCTGCAATAAAAAGAAAGACATAAATATATAACCATAAAGTATTTCTGGCATTGATGTCCCTGCAATGGTTTGCATGGCTTGCAAATCGAACAGAGAGACCTGGACTGGTTATAATGTTAAAACAGTTTCAGTGTAAATTAGTCCTTTAGTCACTTTTGGTTTTTATTTTTACTTCATTCAGAACAACACATGTCAATACGCCATACTTCTTGTTCTGTAAACCTTCCAAACAGTTTAAGATTTAAAGTTTCTCAGTTCCTTCTTTGTCCACAGAGTGGTGCTTTATCCTCCTCAGCATAGCTACTGGCCAAACAGAATATTAATCTGACAAACAGTCAAAAGTTTTACACTAAATGCAAAGAAAACAAAACAAATATATTTTAAAGTAATCATGTGAAATTAAAATGTAAAAAAAAAAGAAAGTGTTTTTGTGATTCTTGAACTTCTCATTGTACCTGAGATGACAATACAAGTGTCTTTGTTCCTCCTCTTCATGGCTTTGTAAGCAGCATCAGCGATAGCGAAGAGGTGTGGCGGCCTCTCGTATAGTTCACGACCTTTGTACTGCTCTACGGTGTCCCGGCTGTAGATGTTCATGGCACGGTATGGGTTTACCGACACCACCACCTCACCAATGTAGGTGTAGATCCTCCCCTTCTCAAACCTGAAGGGAATAAAAGACATTTATATGTTACTTTTGGTAAAAAATAAATAAATATTTGCTTTAAGCACAAAAATAAGGAGCCATGTATCCTTTCTACTTATACATTTAAATAACAGCAATAGCATATAGCAGAAATGTTCTTAAAAAAAAAAAAACAGTGAAAGCAACACTTCTGACAATTTCAGCATGATGGGCTCTCAAGTGTGATCCGTCCTACTTCAGAAATTCAATACAGTAAGTGATCAATGAATCATTAAATAGATTTTATTTGATTTATTTTTGTTAATTTAATAAGGATTTATTTTAAATACAGAAAGGTTAAGGCACGGCAATGTCTTGGCCTATATTCAATGGGAAGATTGCTGACTCAACAAGAAAAGTACCTACAATATAAATGACAAAAATGTAAATTTGACATTGTGGCCTTGAGTCATACGTCCATATTCTGTTTGATGAATAAGTGAACCAAAATGTAGTCACAAAGCTAGTTCAAAATTCAGATGAAGTACATTTTTAATACCAAATGTACAGCATTATTACTGAGACATTAAGCAGAATTGAGAAAGTATGCCCACAATAGTTATATAATGATGGGGTTTTTTTCCCCACACCTTGCTCTTACGAAGAATCAATATGCTCACATCCTGCAGACGTAGACATTTACTTTCCTGTCTCACTTTCTGCCTCCATCTGTGTGTGCTCTTCACTCCCAGACTCATGCAACCTTTTTATTCCTACATTTCTCCCAACATGAGGCTGCCAGGCTGACTTCCTTCCTGTCCAAGCGCTGCTAGCATCCCTGCTTCTCTCCACAGAAGAATGGTGCCTTTCTTCACATCTGCCAAACCTCTGCTGCTGCCTTGCAAAGAAGGCCAAGAGATCATTATTTTTAAGACATTCTTAATAGCTCAGTGTAAAGCTTTTGTGACAGAAGAAGTTCCAGACAAACTAAATGGAGCATGACTGTTATTTCCAAAAACCAAATGCTGACTCAAGTACTAAATGAAAAGATGTAGCTCTTTATGGTCTGATGTTGCTGCAATGAGCATATTTGCTATCATTCAGGTCCTCAAACATCGAGCTAAATTATCCACATCACTGTGTATGAGACTGTTAACAGAAGGCTGTGGAACTAATTGGTCACAAGTCCTTACTATATATAAGTCTTGGTTTTTGCAACCGGTTCTTTTTATTTTATTTTTACTCCTTTCAGTTTCACACTTTGCTTGATTCTACATTTAAAATCAAAAATAACAAACTAACAAGAAGTAACAAACAGGAAACAGACCACATAAAGTAAATCAGTAAGATTAGCTCAGATGAGCACATCCTTGTTTTTGTGGAGTGAAGGTGACACAGGATGTTGGTGTGTCTAGGACAGTGAGGACATTTATGCCCATGTAAGGTTTGAGAGCAAAATATAGCTTGTCAGAGCCACAAAGGATGTGTGATACATTTGAAACCTATTTTTTTTTTTAAATGGGGTTTGGTGTCCAGTAACGCATCAAATCCTAATCATTATGTCCATGTTTCATCACTTAAAATATAGGGATGGAAATTTAATTTTACACACATTTAATTACTCACTGCATTCTGAAGATTTTATATTACATTATTAACTCACAGGGGTAAGAAAAAAAATGTTGCTTTTCTTTTTTTTTTTTTTTTAACATCAAAGCACGCACAAGAATTACATTGTTCTTCAAGATTTTATGGGAAGATGGAGAGATGGATATTGGACAAACTGATAGATTGATGGATAACGGACAGATTAATAAAGGGAAAGATCAATTGCTAATAGAAAAACAGATAGATGTATAAAAAAAAAAGATAGATGGCTAAATCACTAGTAAAAGCATGGATTGATGGATGTTTTATATTTTTATACTTTTCCAGACCTAAAAATAAACAGCTTTTAATCAAATTCCAGACTTTTCCAGCCTCTTGAGGAACTCTGGAAGCATTTCTGCATATAGAAGCAGTTTAATCCACAATGCTGCAGACGTAACAGGCATTTAGCCTTTTAAATTGAACAGAACATGATTATCTGAATGTAATGTGTAGAACAATAATCGAGGCCTATTAGGTCTCTGATCCTGTAAACTACATGACCTGACATGACCTTTTACACAAATTGCATGATGCTGACGAACCTATAAAATATGTACTTGTTTTGAATACATTCAGGGAAATTTGTTCTGTATGAGACTAGAAGATGAATACATTTTGTATTCTCTATCACAACACAACTCTGAATTACAATGACAAAGCAACATGTGAACTCTTCCTCCGTGTTGCAGCAGAAACAGACCCATTGTGCCATTCCTCTCCCCAGGCTGAAGGCTGCTGTGTGCCAGCTCCATTGTTTATGTGTCAAACGGAGGTCTTTGTCTGACAGGGGTCCTCCATCTCCTCCTGTGTGAGCCAACACAATGAGCTGCCCACTTAAGCCTTATGCGTAATAGCTTCTGCTGGACTGTGGACAATGCTTTACATGAGAGGAGGGACGTATCTCGGATCCCGGTGCATAAGTAGAGGAGGTGACAGAGCCTGCTCTCAGTGATAAGACGTTTCAGCAGAATACGGAAGATCAAAGTGTTGAAATTCTGTGTTCAGAAACATAATAGATAAAAGTAACCACAGGAATCTTTTTTTCTCTCTCTGCGTAGTCAGTTTTCTTTGTGTCATCAATGGATTAAAGTGGACTTGTCTTTTGGGAATATTTGCCGTTATCAGGAGCCAAGAAAATACATTTAAATCAGCAGTGACCTGCTTTAATAACAAAATTTGTTTCACGTTCTTTTAACTTAGGTTTCAGTTGATAGACCAGGATTGTTTTGCTTTAGATTACAAATAGAACAGAAAAGATTAACAAAGAAAACCAGAGATGAATTGAAAAATGTGCTTTTCCCCGCAACTGCGAGATTTGACCAGCCAGTGAGAAACTGAAAAATTTGATTTGCACCATACCAAGAACAGCCACGTTGTGCTATCAACACTTCTGGGTTTTAACTGTAGAAAGTAAAAAGTCAAAAGTAGCCACTTTCAGCATTGAAATGTAAGTACTAGAGTCTGGTTACAATGAAATACAAGCTTTATTGTTCCTTTAAAACAGAAAATTGAGAGAAGTCACTTCCAAGTTCCAATTGTTTGGAAGGATGCAGTTAAACTTTACTGACGAGCATAATATGTAAAAAAGAAACGAAGAAGATAATCCCTGATATTTACATGAATATACTTCCCATTGTATAGTTTTGTATGTTATAATATGACGAAACTGGCATTTATCAAACCTGCTGTATGCTGTTGCAGAACCAGAAAATTACCTAAAATAGTTCATTGTTTCGTAACTTTAGAGCCGTCTTAATCAACCTACTTCCAGCTAGAATGTGTTCCACCTTTACAGATAACAAACACATATCAGTAATTAAATGAAACATGAGCAATAAACATACAGTGTGTGGGCTAATGCTTACTGATCCTCACTGAGATAATTATTGCAATTTTATGAAAAACTTTGAGCAACTGAACTTTAGAGATGGTTTTTTGGTGACTGCTTCAGAAATTATGTGGGAGAATAGCAAGAAGTGATTATTTGTGAGAATATTAATGCTACTGGGACGGTCAGTGTGTCATAGAGGTTTCAGTTATTTCAACCAACAAACACGACACACTGGACAAACATTAATCCGTCAGGTCTGAGTTTATAAGCATCTGCTTAAAGTGTTTGTACATTTCTTCATTCCTCTGAGAACTAGTTTGGGTTGAGAGAACGCACACAGGCAAAGAGGGAAATTAATCAGTTGAAGGCTTGAAACAGAGCTGGAGATCCATCTGGTGCACTCTGATTAAGGAGGATTTAAATGACACACAGGGCAGAGCTTAGAAAATCATGAGTCAAAATAATCTCCCAGAATTGCTATTTATAGACACGGGAAAATGAAGTAGATTAAAGGTATTTCATATTTAAACCTATCTGAAAGGTGATATTTTGGACTGTGTACAAAGCAGAATTAGCACAGCACGTCTGACATTAATCTGGATCCACTCTCATTTTTCAGTCTGTCCAGCTGGGACTGGAAGTTTCACTAAACTGTCTGACCTGTGATTTCCCTTCCTAAATCCCAGTTGGGAAACACGGGAGGATCAAACAGAAAGAGAACAAGGAAGAGGTTGAGAAAGGCATGAAGAGGTGAACCAGAGGGTATAAAGTGATGACATATAAACATGAGTCATGCATTTTTTTGAATGTCTTTAATGACTAATATGCAATAAGAGTTTTACTTTTTTTTTTTATCTTATCTATATTTTTTGTGAAAATTAGAGACTTCCCCATCCAGATTTTTCTTTATGATGCAAAAACAGAACTTAATTATTTTTTTTTTTACTCATTCCGCATGAGGAACATAGTCACTGACACACTACAACATAAAACTGAGTTTTACTAATTAGAAAGAGTTGGAAGTTTAATTCTGATAGTTGAACTATTACTGGTTGAGTAGTGTACAACTTGTGAAATGTGCATTCTAGAGAAAGTAGATCACTGCCTTAACTATGGGATTTTAAAAGAACACAAAAATTTTCAAATCAGCGTAATGCATAACAGGAGGTCTAAGCTGAAACGATCAATTTTGCTGTATTCTGTTTATCCATCCTGTTATCTGCTGAAGATCTTGTTCTTTCTTGCTCTCTCACAGCCTTAATGAACATGCATATCTCCACACCGGCATTCCTTTTTAAATAGCTTCGTACGTCTGTGCTTCCTGAAAACCAAGAATTTCATTATTTACCACAGTCTCTGGGTAAACAACAGACTATCAAACATCTGAGCAATCTATGAAATCGCTCTTCTATTGATTGAGTAATTCAATAAATACAAAAGCATTATGACGCCATGGTCAATATTGAAGATTGTTTAATCTTGAGGTGGCTGCATAAAGTCTTAATCAGACTTCTTTATTGTTTAAATCTTAAACATTAAATCTAAAATGCTGGACTGTTTTCTCTTTTTAACCACTCCCCATGTGCATGCCAGGATTTGCCTCACAAAAACAGAAGCTATGCTAAGATCAAGTTTTAAAGCATTTTTTTACCTACTGGAGGTTTCACCGGCTCAAGCAGTGAAGCAGGCAAACAGTAGAATAGTTCAGCCATTCTGACCAGAGAAGCACATGGAAGTCTGGTTGTTAGAAAGTGACTTTTAGAGGTAAACACATAAACTCACACAATGCTTGGTGTTTCTAATCTATCCAGGGAACTCTGTCTGCCCTAAAAATATCAGAAAAACCCAAATACCACCCACACAAGCTGCTGCTCAAACACGCACACAGCATGTAAACATACACGTCACGCTCGCCTCAGAATTACAGAGCAGAGCCAAACACAACCACTGTCTCAAAAATTGTTTGGGTGGGTCTCTGTAATGGTTAACTCGGGGAGAAGCAGCAACGACTTGTAACATTTTCTCACCAACGTGGCTCCATCACACCAGAAAAAAAAAAAAACAAATCACCAAAAACATCTCACACAGAAATGTTTTATTTAAATGTGTGGAGTAGTTTTGGTGAGTCAGTATCTGACCTCCAGAAGGCAGCAGTCAGACTGTTGTAGGTTTAAAGAAAATGGAGTACATTCCCTTTGGGGAGTGAAGCAAAGAGGACTCGGAGAATGACCCTAACGAGTTAATTTCCATCATCAGAAGCAAGTCAAGGTTAAAACTTCACAAGCAGCTTCAATGAATGCGATAATACAGAGTTGTTTCTATTTTCTCAACAGAATAATGCTATTGTCACAGCACTGCAAAAGGAGTGGCTCAGTTTTCTTTATTAAAAGGTTTTTACTGTGTAATTTGGCTCATAGCAATATCCCCCAACGGCCCCAAAAAAACGTCATGTGGTCTGTAGGATCACGAGTGACTCAAAATTACGGTCCACAGTTATTGTTTCGGGATGTAACCAGTCAAAGCAGATTTGTGGCAAGATGCACTCAACAGGGCGAGGTCTTTTCCAGTCACACAGATATCCTGCGAAACCTTCAGTTTCTGCTGTGTTTGCAACTCTGATCCAGACGTCCATGACATTTTGTTGTTTGCAGTAAGTGAATACGTTCTTTTGTTCGCCAACATTTCAATGAAAAAAGTTGAATTGTTAACATAGAAACTGCCACCACTAACCTAACCTACCCTCCTCATTTGTTGCTATGTTTTTTTTATATTTGAAGAGGTGAATTGGGGATGTTAGTGTAACGATACTAATGAGGATGTTGATGAGAAAACAGTGGCAACATAAGCATTCTAATTTGCTCAAGCTCTCTGAAGGCCTCAGATTTGTTGGAGAACATTAGTGAACAAACAGCATCCTGAAGACCACAGAACACTGCAAACAGGACAAATAGGCCAAAAAAGGCAAGAAGAAGGCCAGTGTTGAAAAAGTAGTAGTTGCTGTATTAGCATCAATTGCTATTTCAATACAAAAAGGTGAACTAAACAACAAATAATATAAAAGACAGAGTAAACAAATTCACAAGTAAATTAGATTCCTTGATTGAAAAGACAGTAAAAAAAACAAAAAAACACAAATTTGATGGTTAAATTATTAGAAACATTTTCCACAATAAAAAAAAAATGATAATTTTAAATCTGGAATCCATTACTGAACAAAAGCCACAAGGCATCCCTATTCAAAGTTGAACCCTGGAAGAAAGAGCTTTAGTCAGATGAGGGCAAAATAAAAAGGAGCTGTTTGGATAAAAGAATGTTCATGTTAAAGTTTGAGCTATTTTATAAAGAATGAGCAAAGACTTTGGTCCATAAAAGTTCACAACTCTTAGACACTACAATTTGCAAGTTCACCATTAAAACCCTGTACAAAAACACTGACTGATACATCCCATTCTTTTCAGATATTTATTTATTTTTTAAAGACAATTGGAATCTATGTATTCTTTCATATTCACCTAATGTTACCTTGTGACTGTTACAAGACATGAAAAAGTTCAATAATCACCAATTACTTCCAAGTTAAAGTAGAAACTAATTCAACGATCTCGTACACTATCAAAACCAAATAAGGGACTGAAGTCTAGCTCCACATAATCCAATACAGATTTTTGTTTTTAAAAAACCGATAGCAGGTTAACATGTATCATCAGTAAATTAGTCAATGATTTAAGTCCCATATCTAAACTGCCCTACATTTCCATTATACAATAAAATCTGTGGCACAGTTAGCACACGTTATCAGTGTGTGTTCAGGGTCGCTGTAGGAATGGGAATTATAAACTGCAGAGAGATAATCTGTGTCTGTTCCACTTTTATATCTGAGTTCATCACTGCTTTTGCTGAGTGTAAACATCAGAAATGTTTAGGGTGTGTCCTGACAGCTATATTGTGGAGAAAAATAATGACTATCCAAAGCATTTGCTGCTTCTGCTTATTTCACAACTACAGCTCATCTCAAAAGAATCAAAGCTTTTTGTTCAAACCAATGAAGGGTAGGCTGAAAATTAATAGCACATTATATACATACATTACACACATAAAGATGTGTTCATTCCATCCTCCACAATTTTTTTTTTCTTTACAAATTTGGTATGAAAACTACATATCTGGATTATCTTAACCAAAACAAGGTCATATTTGGAGTAAGCAACAACTTAATGGAGTACGTGAAGTCTGAAACGATGAGCATGTATACACCTAAAACTCAGTGCTATGTTCTGCTGGGAACTCAACACTGTTTATGTCCTTGGCTTTAGCACAGTCGGACAACAACAGGATGAAAGTATGTAGAAGGACATTTGGAGGACGAGGAAAACCCCAAATAAAGCTCAGTGGTTGAACAGATACGGATGTTCTTCCAGCTCGAAATGAGTCAAACGTCATTGTCATTGATCAGATCATGCCGTGGACATAAACTGGAACATCACTGATATTTGATTTCAGCATACCATCTTCACCAGTTGTTCTACTAATTGTTTTTTTTTTCTCCGAGATGTTTTCTGTTTAAGCTTTATTTGATGGCTTGTTTACACAACAATCCATAAATTATCATCATTTTTGCCTTCAAGACCCAGAGGTTTGCATCAAAGACTTGGGTTAAAATTGATTTTCTCCATATTCCTTAAATTGAGAATTATTTGTCACTTAACTACACTATACCTTCTCAATGGCTAAACAGAGCTGTGATTTTCCCCATGGATATGTTCTTGTCCTCCTTTGGTTCTTAGCCTAGCACAAGCTGCTTCAATCCACCAAAAAAAAAACAAAACAAAAAAAAAAACATTTCTTTTCCTCCAAGTATCCCGGTGCATGATTGGAGGTTGTAGTGAATTAAAATAACCAACTTTACTGATATATAAAGCATGCATTCTGTTACTCTAACATTACAACTTTTGTAATTGTGATTTCAAAATGATACCGCAGTGACAAGCAATGATTTATTGTGAAACTCTTGTCGAGGGAGAAATGTGTTATTTGGGGAAAATTTTGATTCAAAAGGCAAAAAAAAAGGTGATTTTAGAAAACCATATCATTCATAACATGACCCCAGGCCTCATTGGCAAATACTGATTGTTATCTACTGGCCTAGAATGATTAATCAGTAGTCGTATCATAAGGAGATAAAAGTATAATTAAAAGGTCCACACCAAGTAGTGAGTACATAGAAATGTGCATACTTTTCATTGACGTGATTAAAACATCAGCTATTAATGTGTTATTCTAATTTTCTTAGACATTGAATTTTGGGGGGGGGTTTACCCATAAGCCATAGTCAATAAAATCTGTAATGAAGTTCACTTTCTGAGATAACTGGCAAGAAATATTGAGTACATGTCCATTTTTTTTTTATTGTACTTATATATTAGGTCAGTCTGCCACTTGCTAAAAACTGAAACTGTGGAAACCACCAGAAATGAGACAGAAGTGTTATATACTCGTCTAGTATATAAAGTGTGACGGAGGCTTTCATCATGGTCTGCAGCCACCCAACATCTGGGCTCTGTATTAGGGGATTTTCTGCTGCTTTGTAAAGCCTGCTTAGTAAACAGCAGCTCCCACACTGTGTGTAGGAGGAGAGGCCCATCAACACATATCCCATCCCACAGCCCTACATCAGTATTTTATCAAAATCAGATTTTAGGTGTTTCTTCCAAGTCCAGAACCGTCCATCAAAAATACTGCATTAAAAAAGTAGTCATCCCCTTTCACAAATTTAGCACTGTATTGGCATTTTGTGTGACACAACAACAGAAAATGGTGCATAACTGCAAGAAAACTGGGAAGGAAAAGGAGTTTGTGTAAGGATCTACATTCTCTCAGGTGAACTCCTGAAACCTTTTGATTTATTAATATCTGTGCCATCTACACTGATCTTAACGATAAATTTACAAATACACTGCAACCTCAACTCTTGAGATGTAATATATCGATCTAAATGATGGCATACTACTAACAAGAAGAAGGCACAAAAATAAAATAACTTAAAGATAAAAACAAAAAATGCTTTTATATTGTTTTACAATTTTTGTTTTATTATTGATGTCTGCATAGACAATACACTTTAAGAAACCAGCTACACATCTTGAAAATTAACTTATCTTTTACCAGCTTTCACCACCACACAAATGTGAGTTTCCTGATACCAAAAGATAAAGCTTTGCCAAAATTCTTCTACATCAACATACAGGATGTTGCCATTAGGCTTGCAGGTCTAGATGGTTTTGGAAGAAATGAGAGGCAGGTCAGGTGCTTGACGCTTTCTATGGTGGAAAGCACAACCATAGAAAGTGTCCACCACACCCTTTAAAGACGGGATGAACCAAAACAGAAATTGGCACTGAAGTTGAAGTGAAATACACCCTAAAAATGAGTAGCAGGATGGATTTAGAGAAACAGAATATTAAGAAAAAGGAATGATCCGATACAAAGAAATCCAGACATTACTCAACATGCTACTTAAGGAAAGCGAAAGTGACTTTAATTTTTATACAAGGTATCAGAAAACTGATACAATGTTGGCAGAGGAGGATTTCATATTTGCCTGAACAAGGACTGCAACTAATATTAATTGTGGACATTGTTGCATTCAAAATTAATGGCTCAAAAATGTGTTTTGTGCATTTCAGGATTTACTGAAAGGAAATATTAGGAACAACCTTATATGAATTACAGACCAATACAGTCATGACACTGTTATGATTAACATTGAATATTTTGATGTTGATACATGGACAGATTCAAAGTAAGTAGTAATTTTCAAGAGGTTGTTGCACAGAACGTTATAGCTTTTTGACGTTCAGGTCTTTTTTCAGAAATGAAAAAAAAAAACAAGCTGATATTACCTGGTTAATTAGTCCTGTCTAATTGGGTAGAGCCTGCAGTCTGCTGCTTAACAAACAGGCCACTAAACAAACAGTCGTTATAGCTTGCCAGCTGTGGTTTTACAGCAGTTTTAACATAGTAAAAGAGTAAGAGAGATAAGTAGCACCCTAATTTCGATGGCTGACCTTATTTTGGTCAAGATGTAATATATAACCAAACCCCTGAACTTGTCTAAGAGAGGGAAAAGTGTAAGAGAATTATTTCAGCCAGCTAACTGGCAGCACACAGCAAAAGGCCAGGTAGGACCCCAATAAGCTCCATACAATAAGGATTAAAAAAAATAAAAATCATGAACAATTATTTAAACAGAAAGTTAAAACTGTTCATGTCTAAAACCTTGGTATACTGGTGATTTTAAAGTTACCCAAAACTATTTGTGCCATTTTCACATAGAAAACATAAAAAAGAATTTAGAAATAGAGATATACTCCATAATAGCCTGTGCTTTTACAGAAAACCAACCTTTCAGTATCAGTATCTGTACAAAGACTTTCTGGAAATACCATGATGAACAAATTTATAATCCAAACTCCATAGTAAAATTATATCACTTTTTGGTGTAAGAAAGAAAAATATGCACTTTTAATTTAACTGAGGCTTGGTAATGCAAAAGCACACAATGCAACCAGAAGCACATCAAAGATTAAACTAAGTGCACTGAATGCTCAAGTGCATTCCAGCGCATTGTCTGAGTAGCCTGTGTCCCTTTGATGCTGTAAAGTAATGAGACGTACAGGCTGTGAAAGTGAGTAAGCTGCTCTACCCCCACTGTGGATCAGGACACTGCAGCTCCAACAGGTGGACTGGACAACAATACAGTTCTGAAGGAAGCTGGAAACGTCAGAGTCGGACAGGGCACGTCCAACGTGCAGACAGAAACGGCACACGGTCTTTAATCTACAAAGAGACCCAGATCTGAAAAATCAGTGTTGCACCGGTAGATTTAGAGAACTGTGGGTGGGGGTACTTTACAACAACCGGTAAAACAGTGAGGTTTAATCGTGGTGTACTGTTGCAGGAAGAGGACGCGGCTGCTTGTTAAATCATGAGCCAGACAGTTTACATGCGAGGCCTGACAGATTTAAATCCCCATCAGATACCACATCAGGGGATTCTTGGTGATGGATTTTATTTCTAAGGAACGCATAATTACATAAGGCGGTTTGAATTGGAATTGTATTTATTAAAGATTAAAACCCTACAGAATAGATTTGCAGTTTACCTCGAGCCATGTGCCTCCATGTGAGCAATAAACTCCACCATCCTTCTCAAAGAGTAAGGAGACCTTTGAACATTACATTACGAATAAAACAATCTTCTTTGCACTCTGCCCCTGTTTCTTTTGAGACCTTCTAAAATCAGGCAGTGTTTTAGAAGGAACCCTAAAAGTTAAGCTTTGATTTTTAAAAGCTGATATTATGCAATTAAGCATAAAAACTAAGAAATTGGTTTATTTTAATTGTTGCATGAAACTGGAGAAAAATATGCAGTCACCAACAACAAAATTAAATATACTATATTAAAACAAAGTATTTTAACACCAAGCATATATTTTTTTAACTGATCAAAAGTCCAAAACTAAATATTAAGGATCAAATAGCTTCACTAAAACGTTTCTAATTGGACAGAACAGTTTGACTGCAGTTTGTCAACATTTTTGCTATATTGACTGATTGGTCAGAAATTTTAATAGGCCCCTTTTCAATTGATAAGGCCTGGACTGCGATCTGGAGATCAAATACTGGAAAGAAGCTCAAATATACTGAACGCATCATAAGAAAGAACCATCATTTTTGGTCCATGTAAAGAACAATGTGCATGTTCTTTACATGCACATTGTTAGAGATTAGGGATGTAAGCTTTGATGCAGAAATGAGAATAACCATAGCTACCGTCTATATTGCTGAGTATGCACCATTTATTTCTCTCTTTTCTATGTTGGAAAATCAGTATCAGTTAAGTGCAAAGCTACGATTTTTATTTCAGATAGGGCTTTCTTGTATTTGAATTGCTCTTGTAAATGAATCAACAACGTTAAAAAGAAAAATATAAACATATTTTTAGAAAACATCTAGAGAGATTGCTAAATTCTAAATGTGAACACCACATGTGCTACAGAGAGCTGCTGTGAGTTATTCAAAGTTATCCAAACCTGTCATGCCACAGCTTTGTTGCTGAATGCAAAACAAATAATAGTTTAAATAGATCATAAATTGTTTATTCAGTTTAGACACACACATGCAGTGCCAGTCCAGAAGCTTATATACATTCAACATGACCATGAAGGTCAATAATCTTTTGTTTCAATTATGTGCTTAAACCTTTTTTGGTTTTGGTATGTAACAAACATCTTATGAATTAGTAAGAATTGAGACAAACACCTGTTTAAAAAAAAAAAAAAAAAAAAGACCATTTCCTTCTGGACTCACATGTGCTAGCTTAATACCTTTTACGGTTAGCTGAGACGATGCTGGAGCTGTGTGCCCACAGATACAAAAAGAATGTTTGGAGGAGGCAAGAGGAGGTTTTCAAATCTACAATGTTAGATATAATGATGGCTGCATTATGCTGAGAGTTTGTTTTGGTTCTAGTGTTACTGCTACATTGCACAAAGTGGGTGGATTGACGAAGAACTAGATCTTTAAAACTATAATGCATGGAACTTGAAATATTAAAGCCTACCAAATACTGCAGGCAAGCAATAATGTAATGAGGGTTGGGACTTGCTATATTCTGCAACTCTAAATCCTCCGACACTCAAGAAATGGATGGAAATAATAATTAAAAGCCTAGATTGATGAGTATATACAAAAGAAAAAGAAAACACCGTGAAGTTCTTTATTGAACTGAACCAACTTTTTTCAGAGGAGTGGTTTAAGCAGAAGTCCATGCAGCGTCCTTGGACTCTTCCACAACCTTTAATGAAGGTCAACAAGCATCCTGTACAGCCAACCAACGACAGCAACGGATTGAGACAAACATTTTCTCATTGACCAAAATAATTTTTCAAGCCATCCTGGTTTTTAAAGAGGATTAACTTTTGAAAGAATTGAACAATAAAACGGATTCCCTCCCCACAGTTTTATCTTATTAAGCTAAATGTTCCTGGTCACAAATTAAATATAGGGTTAGGAGGATTTAAATTTAAAAAAAAAAAAAAAAAGAAAGCAGCAGTCAAGAAACTATGACACAGAGGTGATAAAAGAAGACTACAAATGGGTTTTGAAAGCCTGTATTAAAGGCCTCCTCCTGACCCCGTCTGCCAACTCCTTCAGTCCACAAATGAGACGTCTCTGAGGGCTGGTGAACCCATTTCAGAGGGGGAAAATAAGCTACACAGGCACAGCCCTGTTTATGCAGCAATGGTAATGTGTTTCAGATTACAGCTGGTTGTATGGAAATTCCTGTGGTGAGACTGGACTTTTCAGTGCTGGATTGCAGGGGAGCAAGCATTTCCCAGAGAAACCTTCTTTTATCCAGTCAGCTCAGGAGAGTCTCTCATCCTTCAATGTTAGCAGGATCACTAGCAGTCAGAGACACTGGGGAAGCAGTATAAGATTCTTTTGGTAAATCTAAAGAGGTCATACTCTCCTGGAACATAGAGGATACTATCACAGAAGTTACCAAGCACGTTGATGTTTATGGGTTCACTTTCACACGATGACACACTCAGAATCAACTCTACATCCGCTATCTTTATGTTCATGACGGTAATTAGACCTCATACTTTATTGCTGCGGGTTTTGAACAGAGTACAGAGTAAATGAGAGAACAGTCTCTATCTTGGCAATCATCTATAAATATTCTCCTCCAGTCAGTGACCACTGCAAGGAAAAAGAACCGTAATAAGCAGGTTGGGAATAAATATTCTTAGAGGCATCTGCTGCATATTTGTTGCAGGGAACAAGCACTTTGGTGTATTGTGCATGAATAACAAATGCATAAAGGGAAAATCAGCACAAAAAAAAAAAAAAGGGCTAGTTCAATATCTTACAAGATGTCAACACTTGTAATATAAAAAGGTTTTTAAACAGAAACAGAGACTAATTTATTGATCTGTATCCAACAAAGGAGAAGGAGACCTTTAACCAAATCTCCAGGACAATCCTTATTTTACAAGTCTGGCTAGAAGCCTATGTTTACTTTGCAAGATAAAGAGGCAGCACAGCCTCTTTATGCACTACACTTCTAGTTTCCCTGCAGGGTAAAGAAGAGAGTCGCTGCTTTTTTAACACCCATATTAAAATAGTTTATTAGTTCATTTTGAAGTTAAATCAAGGAGCTACTATAAACAGAGAGCAAACCTTAATTTGGTTAAGTCAGAACTGTGATTTACTCAAATTATCTGAGAAGTAAAATCATTGCCAGTGTTAAAATGCACTGCTGCGCCAAACTGTACAAAACAATAAGAGACAAGTCAGAGCGAGGCTGCAGAAAACAATGAAGGGAAGGGAAATGCCATCTTTCCTGCTCTGCTCCATATTATCCAAGGCATCCTGGTCAAAGTCTCTTTGAACTCCTTGTAAATGAGTACAACGGTCAAATCACTCAGAGTCCTTCAGCAGCTACATTCAAAACCTGAAGACAACAGCCTTTAGACTCACCCACTGGGGGAGGGGGGGGGGGGTAACAAACACCATCCAAAGTGTTTATAGAGCAAAGAATGTATTGCCTCAGGTTGAAAATAATTTAACAAGCAGAGCTGAAACCACATCAGTGCAATTTGGATTGTCTTTTAGGAGCACTGATTCCCACCCATCGGGATCCTTATGACTAAGACCAAAACAAAACTTTGCAGTTTTGCTTCTTTTAACATTTTTAGCAGGAGTGAAAAACATACCGAACATATTAGAATCTCAAATTTTAGAAAGGCTGTTACTTTGGAAAAAGAAAAGTCCTACCATATTAATTTAAGGAAAACATGCAGCAGTTTTATTTTTCCACTGGGCTGCAGGAGTCAGACTAAACAATGCTGCCTTATAAAGACATTTCAGATGTCGGGCAGGATGTCAAATCTCCAGGACGCTGAGAACATTTACTTAATGCTGTTATTCTTTCAAGTTTTATTTAATCATTTTCTTTTTTGGTCTTTTTTTCCAAATTTAGCAGGTGGTAGAGGTTATTTTCCAAAGTTTTAATGTTGTACAAATAGATTTTGTTTGAATTTTGTTTCTCACAGGCTATACTACCCTCAATCAGTAGGAAATTGCTCAGTATCATAAAGGTTGTTTTGGTAGATATCTTATCTGTATTAACCTAAAAATGTTATGAAACATGAAGCAGGTAGGTGTGTGTTTTAGGTTGCCTTTTTTTCCACTGCCACTCTTAGCATAAAACCACGGTGTTTGGCATAAACATTTATAGTCGGATGCCAAGTTTTATAATGCCTTGCAAAACTATTCATACACTATTGACCTTTTTATGATTTGTCAAATTACAACCACAAACTTCAAGTCGTTTTATTTTGGTTTCTATGAATTGTGAAGCTCCCACTTCACAATTCATCGTTGTGAAATGGGAGCAAAATGATACAAAATTACGGTTTTTCAAATTATGACAAAAATCTGAAGTGTGTTGTGCATACTTTATTGAACTAGCTTTTGTTGCAAGCCTTTTAGGGTACGTTTCGACAAGCTTTGCACATTGTGCAGACAGACATTTCTGCCCATTTCTTCTTTATAAAATAGCTCCATTTCAGCGGCTATGGGCATCAGTTTGAGTCGCAACTGGATTTAGCACCTTAATATTGACAGAGCTGTTCTAGCACATGATTTGCTTTGATTTAAAGCACTCCACTGCAACTCTGGGTCGATGTTTAGAGGCTTTTGCCTACTGGAAGGTGAATATCGTGCACCCTCTGACGGGTTTTCTTCTGGGACTATTCAGCTCCATCTAACTTACCAACAATCAGCTTCCCTGTCCCTGCTGAAGAATAGCAACACCCTAACATGATGGTGCTGCTACAGTGTTTCACCATGTCTTCAGGCTAACATGCAGAGTCAGTTTTCCACCAAACAGCATTTTGCAAAAAGTTACATTTTAGTCTCACCTGACCAGAGCACGCTCTTACACATTCTCTGACGTATGCCGGCAATAGGTTGCATTAAATTTGATTCTGGGGTCTCAAAGTAAAAAAGGCTGAGTGCACATGCATTTGACATTATCATTTTGAAAATCACCATATTCATTTGTATGTGCGACTTTTTTTTCTTGGTTTATCATGTTAAATAAAAATAATTTGGAAACATTTGTGGTTAAATCAGGACAAAATGTGAAAAAAAAAAAAATAATCATGTGAATACTTTTGCAAGGCACTGTATCAACTGAAACTTCCCAAGACGCCACAAGAATGTGAACTTCTATCTTGGCATCTCTACAAACGGACTGGGCATCTGATTGGGCTCTATTTTGAGGAGAGCAGACCAGGCTGCAGAGGTCAACTTCAAGTCAAACAAACCAAATCTCAGCTTAAACAACGATGTCTCACCATGAGCCTTTTTTTCCATATCAGGGCTTAATTGCTGCCACAAGGGAATATGATTACCCAACATGCCAAGACTTTAACAGTAGAAATCCCCCATAACGAAGGGAAAAAATGAGGGCTCGCCAACTTCAAAGACAGCCTTACAACTGTAGGAGATACGTTTCAAGTAAACTAGTTGGTAGATAGACCCGAAGTTGGCTGTGCAGTAGCAGGTCCTTTGAAGCCATAATACACAGGACAGATGTGCTCCAGACCAAGTTATTTTGGATAACTGCAGCGAACCAAACAGAGAACATTAGATGCCCTCTGGATCCATCCCTTAAGTGGTCCACTCCCACTCCAACAAACACACTTACATTTCCCTGCATGAATGCACACACTCTGAGACTAAGGGGGGGAGGTGGGAGAGAGCAAAAAGGAAGCGCTCCTGGCCGGTCACACCCTCTACAAATAACAATCTGCACACGCCACCTCCGGACTGCACAGTCTGGCTGGAGGGAAAGCAAACACACAAAAAATAGGACATAGTTGGAAAAATTATGCCTGGTGCCTGTCTGGTAACTCTCAGGTCTTACAGCCCGACTGCTAAAGCTACTGTTCACACCACAGACGCTGATCTAATTTAAAAAGCATGGCTGTAAAAACACTGGTAAACAGAACGGCTGTGTTCTCTGGAAAAACCCCTTCACTTTTATACCAGCACTCTTTACCGGAGACATTTTGAGTTTCACTGCTTCAAATTAGTTACAGAGAAAACATTCACAGACTGAAACAGCTCCACACAACTCAGTGAATATTTTTCTGCTTCAGATTTTTACTGCTAATCAGGAGCAACTCATCTTTAGTCTTGAGTAAAAGTACATAAAGTCAGCTCAAATGTAAAATATGTTTTACAAAAAAAAATGTAATTTATTATATAGGCCTAATAATTAGGTCAATTGAACCTCAAATGAATAAAAAGCCATGAACAGTTGGCCATGAATAATATAGCCAAAGGGTTAAAGATCACACACCCATTGGTAGACAGGTGTGCACGGTCACCTTTAGCAGGGATGACGTGATGTTATCTTCTGTACGGCATTATCAACCTTTCATTGGTGGAAAATAGTTTTGCCTCCAATCTTTTGTTTCTTTAGTGATTTCAGGTTTTCAGACATTTGTTTCTGGACAGCCACTATATCTTAAGGTCTTACTACAGCATTTTAAAACAAGCTTAGGTCTGGACTTTGACTAGGCAACACATTGGTTCTTCAGTTTTCCAGGCACTCTGTTGAAGATTTGCACTTATGTTTATGATCAGTGTCCTGTTGATGACCCAGATTGAGCCAGCCGTAAAACAGGTCGCCTTACATTTTACACTAGGATGCTTTACACCTAAAAGTTCACGCTGGGCTCACAATGCTAGGTGCCCAATTCATCACTCCTCCGAGCTGCAATTTTTTTTCTCTCCAAACATTACATTGTCCATTAGGGGCCAGCATTTCTACTTTGAATTCGTGTGGACCGAGGACGTTGTTCCAGAACAACTGTGATTTATTCAGATGCAACTTTGAAAACCTGAGCTGCGCCGTCTTATTCTTTATAGAGGAGATTTTCTTTTAAATCACTCATACTTGTTCAGTCTCCAATTGTCAGTTTATGAACGTTAACATTTAATTACACTTTTAACTTACAAGCACCTTTCAAAAGACCCAAGGGCACTTGAGAGAAAACAGAGTAACTATTTGATGAAATAATTAAAGTGCAAAAATATCAATTAACAACAGAACGCTTTACCTCCCGTGACAGCCAGGTGTCTGGTAGTTAACTGGTCCCTGTAGAGTCTGTAACAGATGAGTCACCTGCAGGCCATGTTCTAACAACAGCACTCGTCACCATGGAGCGCCGTGGAAAAAACCGTTTTATTTAGTTCTGCTGCTAGTCTTCTCTGGACTGAAAGTGGGGTGTTTCACATTAGAAGTGCAAAACAGACAATATCACAACTGCTAAGAATATCATTCCAAAGGTATCTTAATCCACCTGCGTTCAATTTGTTGTAAGCTTTCTACTAAAGCTCCTGAATGCATCACTCGATCGTCCATTGGCCATCCAGAAAGCTATGGGAACAGACCGTTTGCAAGCCAAGACTCAAAGTAATTATACAAACTGGATTAAAATGACAAGGAAGAGGTGTTAAGTGTGCTGGACTTTTCTGACAGCGTTTCAGCAAAACGCTGCTCCAGCACACAAACATTAAAGAATGTCAGACATCTGATAATGTTTGCAAACCCAAGAAAAATAATTCATTTTCTTGTGTGACTATCCATTCTAATCTTCATCCCATCAGCGGATCAATAAAAAAAAAAATACATATTCTAAAATATGACTTTATGTCACTATTTTATGATGTTACCTCATGAAGTAAAAATGCCTATAATATAACAGGAACGTTTATTTTTTATTTTTTTTTTTTATTGGAGCAGTATTGTTTTTTTGATGGCTTAATCTGGAAGCATTAGGGTACCTTGGAGGAAAAAAATAACAATGGAGGAAAGTTTATTAGTTTCTAACCTTTTACAAGAATAAAGTTGAAAATATGAGGAAGCAAAGTCCAAATTCTATAGCTTCGTTTCTGTCAGACTGCTCCAGGGCAGCTCTGGCTACCATGTGATTTATCACATCATAAATGTAATATATAGCGTTGAGTGGAGCTTACATTTCTGAATGAAACAATGCCGTCGATGAACACCAGAGAAGCTTAGCTCTCTATTCGAGACTGAACAGAAGATGTACGCTGTGTTTTTCTGGGACATACTTTAGACGCTTCGCGCAGTAAGACTCTTATTTTCTTTCGAAATGAGGCCTGAGTGGATGCGGGAGAAGGAAGAGATGGAGTTTCGCTGTAGCACAGATGCAGAATCTGTCATCTTTGAATGAATGAAAATATTTTCACAATGTAGAAGAAATGTGTCCACTCCTTTTTCTCCCCAAGACAAACCTGTTCAGTAACAAACATAGCAGTTTAAAGGGCTGGACAAAAAAAAACAAAAAACAAACTTAATACCAAATCCTTAATGTGCTGGCAGAAAGGCAATAGTACAGCTATAAATGACCGCAGTTACTAAAAAAAAAAAAAAAAAAAAAAAGCACTATGGGACCACTCTGCAGTGAAACTGCACGGTGACAAAAAAAATATTAAAATAGGTTAATGAGAGTAGTTGTTCGGGTAAATGAGTGAACTTCAGTTTTGAGAAACAGACAGAGATCCTCTCGGTTTACTGTCCAGAGCTGCTGAATTAGACACTAAAAGCTCTAACCGACACTGGGGATCAGTTTGCACTTTCATCACAGATGGCAGAGGTGAGCCGTGGGAGCCGCTGCCCCACCTCAACAGCGTAATGTTACATCTTCGCATGCCTGACATCACGCTTTTACAAACCGGCTGATGGAGAGCCTGAATAGACTGGGTGGAGTCGCACATTTTTTTTTCCAAAAAGGAGTCACCTGTTCGGTTTGAAAACCAAAGGGAACGCGAGCCGCGGCTCCAAAACTATACAACGAATACAATTAAGATTAAACGAACACAACTAAAAATGAATTGTACAACAAATGCCAACAGTTACCGTTTCTCAGAGCTGCATACACGTCAACTATTAGCACCTGTTGACGCACCGTCTAACCCCTCTCAGGCCAAGAAAAACAAATGATAAAATGCTAATATTTTCCAAGTGAACGTCCTTCTTAGTCATCACAGCGGGGCTCTAAAGGTGAGTGACCGCTTACCTGAGTTTTAAGTTGGCCATGAATTCCTCCATCGACACGTTGTCTAAAAGCACAAAGTCTGCCTTCCCAAACTCCAAGCTTTCGTGCTCTGCCATGCTGTCGCCGTGTTGGTTTTACCGAAACAAGTAGCGAAAAAAAATATTTAAACAACTTGTTGTAAAGTGCCTAGAAAAAGGTGAGCATTGGCGGTCTTCGTTGAGCTCCTCCTCAGAGAACGCTTCGCATTTGATTTGTTTGGCAAGTCAAACTCTATGTCCACTCATGATAAATTAAGCTAGAACATGTCTCTAAAAGCCTCTCCTGTTTGCAAAACGTTGTTCTCCTGTACCAGCTCTGTTTATCCACGGGAAAAAACCCTCATATCTATACAAAGTTTCCTGCTCTTCCCTGAAATCGTCCAGTTCCAGCGTGCGCGAGCTTCAGCCGTTTTCACCCCCGCTTCGCTACACGCTGCGTAGATCTACCAAAACAGACGCAGCACGAACGTCAGGGTCGCACGTTAATGTGGCCGCCATATTATGACAGGCAAAATCAACAAGCTATTTCTGTTACCTTTTGGGAATTTGTGTGAGATTTATAAAACTCCTCTTACAATTCCAGGATTTTGAGACTTTAAAAAATGGGACTGCAAAAAAACAGCATTTCCACCTTTTTAATTTGTTGGGGGTGAAAATTATATATATATATATATATATATATATA
>CAEGAE010037637.1:0-81369 GCA_903067095.1 Girardinus metallicus
GAGGCTTCGAGGCAGATCAGTTTTCCTCGAGGAATTTTAATAATCGAGGTACTCGAATCACTCGAGGAATCGTTTCAACCCTAAAACATACACAATAATTTTGAAGATCTTTTAAAAGTTAGCTAGCATAGAGCTGACTGAAATGTTTGTATAATTTACACATTGAATACACCCAATGCAAAACAGTAAAATTACTTAAACTGTAATTGTTTTTTGTAAACATTTGTGATTTTGACAAATAAAAATATCCTCGTGGAGTTATTTTCTTATCAGTAATGCAGTATAAGCTGTAATTAAATGCAGCCTGGAGTTGGTAGCAGCCATGAAACTGTGAAGCGACACAACTTCAGGGAAACTCCTCAAAGCAGAAGCAGCGTTACACAGTGCAGCAGGTGTCCAAAGTACTACCGGAGGCCAATTCAGGCCCTGTGAATAGTTTTGTTCAACCCTCCTGGCTACAAGTTTAGAATCCAGCGATCTTTATTCAAATCCGGCTTGAGTGGCGAAAGTTGTGTGGTCTTCAACGCTTTGATTTTGGCTGTCACGGCAACAAGTTTAGGCAACAATGAGATAAAGGTTGAAATCTTCTTTGTGGTTAGGTTACATTGTTTCATTAAGTCTGTGTTTGTCACTAATTGGCACCTATTTACAGAAATGCAAGTTATGATCTAGTGCCCTTTGTTCTGTTGAGCTAAAAATGTAGCAGTGTTTGAGCTCATGTCGAACAAGTGTAATGACATTTAATCCAAGATCTAAGAAACTTTGTTTTCAGCACTACAAATGCAGATAAGTGGTTTGTGTTCGTGGAAACTCAGAGTTTCAACCCTCCGTGCAGAAACAACAGATATAATTATGTAATAGGAAATTTTATTTATTTAGTCATACATTTTTTGTTTTTGAAAACAATAAAATCATATTTGTATGTATCTGTTCTTTATTTGAGCAGTTTCAGCTCAAACTCACCTGAACTGTATTATGTGGATGATGGCATTTTAAAAAGAAGATCCCATCGTTTCCTTTTCAACAATTTTCTATTTATTCCTATGTGGGAACCAAACTGGAATCTTGCTGACCGGTCAAGTGAACAACACCTGTTGGAAATAAATTTAGTAGATTCTCTTCAATATCCTATTGCACCGACTATGAACACTGAAGCAGCTGCTGGGTTAAACCAGTGATCAGTCAGCAGCCCTCTGTCACGCTGTCAAACATAACCAACAACACACAAATGAAACATCTGTGAGTTAGTGCACAGACGGAGCGTTTACTCACAGAGAAACTCAACATCTTCAGAGTCCGTCCACATTTCCCATCATGACACAGTATACAGGTGTGAACAGATTGAGGACAGATTCAGATTTGATTCTTTAGGCGAAATTCAAAATGATCAAGGGTGCAGACATCACACACACACTTTAAATTGAGATGTATTTTAGATCTGACAGGATTCTGTGAGCAAAGTGCGCCATCACCAGAATTTCATTATCGCCATCTGCGTTTCTACGGCAGATCAGAAAGTGGCGTTGCTGTTGCCTAAGTGAATATACAATGCAGTTTTCAAATGTCTGATTATTTTATTTATTTTTAAAAACGTTAAGCAGATCAAGCTACCTCTATGTGACAAGTATTTTTCACCTTCGGCAGCAACAATAAAATGTTTTTGGATAACTGGGAGTTTTGGCCCATTTGTCTTTGCAGAATTGATTTAAATCAGACATCTTGCAGGGTTTTCTAATATCGATAGCCTGCTTATGGTTGGTTATCATATTTGAGTCTGAACATAAAGCTTTTCTAGGTGTTGATAACTTTGTTTCTTTTCTGTTCTGGATCATTTTGTTTTAGATTGGGGGTCTATTTGCTGCGTGTTGAGATGTTTCATCTTAGTTCATGATGTCATACAAATTCTACTCAAATAATGTGTTTTGAAACGTCATGTTGGTAATTAGGCCTGACTGTGCCTGGTGAAATATCATTCGAATTTCCAAAAAAAAAAAAAACAAACAAAAAAAAACACAGTAAATTTGAGATTCAACAAGAGAGACAATTAAGCCTGTCACAATAACAAATTTGCTGGATGATAAATTGTTCCCAGAAGTTGTTGCAATAAATGATATTTTTGTTTCTAGACCCTTTTCAAGTAGTGTAATGGTGGTGGCATAGAAACACAAGAGCACATTCTCGCAGATCAATAAACTTTAAATTCTAATGAACATTTAACACTGGAAGTGGAAGACATTTTAAGTGTCCAAAATAAATAAAACAACAAATAAAATGATTTATGACATCTCTGTAAACATAATTGTCAGTCATAAACGATCTAGTTGAGACCAAAGCGCCAGACTGAAGACTTTTGTGATCCAGTTTTTGGTAGAAAGAGAAACGCATTAGATCATGACAATGAAAATTATTGAGCTTATGTTAATTTACCATGCAGTTAACTGATTTATTAATCATTACAACAGGCCTCGAGGCAGTTACTTTTTTCATGGGACGGGAGGGATTATGTGCCCTTTTTCCCTTTTTAATAATAAAATCATTACTTAAAGGAGTTTTTTAAATTAATGTGACACATTTTATTTAAATAGTGTGACATAAACAGAAGGAATAGTATTTTGTGGCACTGTATCGGTAATCTAGTTCAGTTTTGTTGGTGTTGACAAGCAGGCTATGATTCTTTTACATTGCTTAAGTCCTTGGCAGACAGGATTGATTGGCCAGTAGTGCATTTGTCTGTACTCACCCATTTTGGCACAGCTCTGTATTTGGATAGACAGAAACCTAAGGCTTTTTTTTCTCCCACGCCTCCTCAGGAAATTGCACAGCTGTTCACGATAAACATGGTCAATTGCCTCAGTCAGCAAATCCTCAGCTGAAGTAGCACTGTTGTACTTAAAGCCTGCAGGAACAGAACTGATAGAGTGATTGATATGAGATCATCACTTAAACTTTTATGATTAAACGTGCAAGTTTGTTGTACTTTTTATGAAGCTATGTTCCTCCAGTCTTTATGCTACTGCTTAGCTACGCACTATACATAAAACCAGAGAGCAGTAAAAACCTGTCAGGGCAGCCCCTTAATCTGAATTATTGCAGTAGTGCATGCAGCAGTACAATGTAATCCAGAATGTCATCGGAATGTGAAATTTCTGTGGTTATTATTCAAATGACTTATTGTTATTGCAAATGTGTTTTCACAGTACTGCTGGTGTTTGCAAAGAAAATGCTCCAAAGAGGGAAAGGCAACTTTTTCACTTTGACCTTTGGCTCTGTCTGACTCTACAGAACTGGATACTTGACTTTGGAAGACCCATCGCCATGGTATGTAGATGTTTAAACTCCTACTTTGTAATTGACATAGGGAGGAACAGAAAGCAAAATGTTTCCACATGTTTTGTATGTTAGATTGTCCTTCCTTTGGAGTGGTTTCCTCTGAACAAGCCAAGTGTTGGAGATTATTTCCACATGATCTACAATGTTGTCGCACCTTTCCTGCTGCTCAAGGTAAATCTTAGCCTTATGGCTCTTTAACAACAATAATAAATCAGCTTTTGCAGGTTTGATTTAACATTCATGAAGAAATTTTAATCTGTCTCCACAGTGGATTCGGAATAATCTTTGTCAATGTTCTGCAGCTTCACAAATTAAAGCTTAAATCTGATAATTTTGTCATTTTTTTGTTTTATCAATGCATGACAATTATCTTAAGCAAAGACTGATCTTTGCATGCTTGCAACTTACAAAAAATGTTTCCAAAAGACTTCTTTTTTTAATCAATAATTTTTATTGTTCAGGATATCTGCACACCCTTAAAAAATCTTTAAATTCATGCATCTAAAATTATATTAGATACTACACATTTCATGTAGTTTTCTTTTTTCTTGTGCAATTCTACTGTTATGCAAAACTTTGAGTCGCTCGCATTCTGAGACTCCAGGTGGTTGGGGCTACTGCTAACTAGCTGCTAATCTACCGTTGTTAGCTAGCTGGCTTTTTTATGTCCATCAAAGTTAAGTGCAAATTTTTTGCCAGATGACTGGATGATGTTCGTCTTAGCTCACTT
This sequence comes from Girardinus metallicus, assembly GCA_903067095.1. Lineage (NCBI taxonomy): Eukaryota > Metazoa > Chordata > Actinopteri > Cyprinodontiformes > Poeciliidae > Girardinus > Girardinus metallicus. Next base: position 4,061 of record CAEGAE010037637.1, read on the forward strand.
CTGTTGCCAACCCATACAATTTATTTATTTGCAAATTTCTTAAGTTCATTTTAGTTGTGATACAGGATTTAATTCCATTCATAATGGTCTTAAACAGTCTTATGTTTGAGTTGGTGAAACCTGCAGAAACCCAATTGCAGGAAGTGAAAACTAACATGGACAGCTTGTCCTTGCAGTGTTGGTCATTAGGTAAGAGTTGGAGTGCACCCTAGACAGGTTGCGAGTCGATCACAGGGCAACACAAAAGCACACACTCACCTCTAGAGGTAATCTAGAAAGACCAAAAAAAAAAAAAAAGACTCCTAAGTTTATAGGACTGTGGGAATAAGGTAGAGTATCCAGAGAGAACCCACGCATGCACTGGGAAAACATGTAAAATCCATGCAAAAGGACCCTAAACTGATTTAACCTTCCTGCTGCAAAGCAACAACTGCTACCAATTGCTGCATCATGCATCCCTGGAAAACAAACAATAACCTCTAAATCAACGTCATGCCTGTTGTCATGACAAGAACAACTACTGAATGTTGGTATTAGTAAGTTATGTAGAAATACAAGGCTACAATCAATAGCAAAAAAAAAAAAAAAGAAAATGTTTAGTTTATTATCTCTACTGGTGGTATGTGACCTGTTTTGAGACTCACTTAAGGTAAGGCCAGAAATTTGTGCACTTTTTCTGTCTGGATTTGCTGCTTCTCTGGTTTATCTTTGCTCTGCAGGCGCAGCAGAAGACTGCATTACCAGCTCTGCTGAGATAGTTCCCGGCCCTAATTTTATGTTTGCTTTGCCGCCGCCTTCTTCTTCTTTTTTTTTATTTTTTTATCAAATATGTGAGTTTAGTAAAGAACTGCCTGCATGAATATTTTTGTGAGATACTGAGATTAAAATAAGTACATTTTAACATAGAGATAAACATTAAAGTATTTCTTCCCTCTAAAATGAAGTGTGGCGATGTCCTGAACTCATAACATGCAGTTTAGTTTTGTTAATGTACCTGATGGCAGAGACGTCAGATTAGCATGTTTTATGTTTATCAGTTGTTTTGGGAATGGCTAAAAGTAATTGGTGAAAAATTGAATATTTTTTAGAGGAATTAATGACATAATTTGAGAATTATTAGTATGAATTGAAGCCGGAGGTATATTAGAGAGTGTAATTGCTGTCAGGAAGGTCATTATGGCGTCAAGGCTGTTGCGTTAACCTGGTTCTGTTTGTTGTTCCCAGTTACATCGCCCTCTATTGGAAGACGCTCTACACCACATCCAGTACTGCATTTTCTGACATTTAGACATTGTATTTTATACCGCAAAGCACACATAGAATAACTGACTTAAATTTAACCTAAAATGTAACAAACTAAACATCAAATATCCATATGGCCCTTATTTACAATAGAGAGATGAAATGGAACCAAAATTGATAAATCTGTAAAACTATGAAGTCTTTTTCTTCCTACACTCACTTTACACATAGTGTCATCTGTTCTTTTATATGGAATACAACAACATGATTTTTTTTTTAATATGATAAAAATATCAAAATGAGAGCACTCTGGGTGACTGGACTTAATTATCTGCCTCAAAGAGCTGTAAACATCCTCCCCGTGTTTGCTTTTCTCTGTGTTTTAGAACAAAAATCACTGCTGCTAATTAGGAGACTGTTTTTGTATTGCTGTTATTCTGCACGCCCTGACACTTGGAACAGAGTTAAAAAAGAAAAAAGTGACTTATGAAGGCAGATGTAGTTTTAATTACTCAGTATCATAAATAAAGAACAGGAGAACAATGAGAATAGAGCAGAAAACGATGAAGAGTACCTGCAATCAAGCTCGCATTTGACTTGCTTTTACTTCTGGGCTGGAGGTTTCCTTGCGAGACGGCGTCATTAAACTAAAAACAACCTCCTCGCTATGTATTATGCATTACATTTACGGCAGATGCTTGCTTGAAACAAAGGAAGCACTGACGGTAAGAACAAAAACCAGTGGAGCTTAGCAGGAAAAGAGGAGTGCTGCCTTCAGTAGAAAAGTCAAGGGGAAAATGCATCACATTACCATAAAATTGTCTGAAAGGAACCCACAGAAGCACTACCGTCCTAATCGGAGCGCCAAAATAACTTTTTTTTTTTTTTTTTTTCTGGCGCAGCTAGTATTAAATAAAGCAAGTGGGTGGTTCTCTCCCTGCAGCTGATCGAGCGTGCCCCCAGGCCCGTTCCCAACACAGCCGTCCACCTCTGCATCATCACGTTTGTCATGGGGGCCAGCATCCACCTGGTGGGAGACTCCATCAACCACCGGCTCATCCTGAGCGGCTACCAGCTGCACCTGTCAGTGAGAGAAAACCCAATCATCAAAGACCTCAAACCGGCCTCACTGGTAAGGCGCCCGCAAGCTCCATCACACTCACACCGGCACCGAAATTGCGATGATTTATGAGTTTTACCCATCAGGTGTGGGCATTAGCGCTGGTATCTGGAAATTTTAAAGTGACTCTAGTTTTCCTCCCAGCTAAATGTTATTGTTTTCCCAAAGATTGTTTGTGCCACTTGTGCGACTTCATTATAGAACAAGCTTGTTTCGTCTCTGTCTGCCTACACACTGCGCAACTAGAGATCAATTATGATTCACGCAGGTTTGTGCTTGTTTCCCCTCAGCCCGTCACAGCAATCTGACAGCAGGAGATGATGAGTTTGATATGCAAACTCCTCATCAGACTCGATCAGAGTCTGTGACCTGGGAGTTAAATCAGGACTCCCATTTGAGTCTGTTTTTCTGAACGTTGGGCGTCAGAGCATCACTGTTGCTCTGACAACAGTCAGAAATGAAAGTTGACACTGAAGCACACACTCCCGTGAACTCACTAACAAGCTGCTTGATTGATAATAACGCCTCCTTCTTGGTAGGTTTTTCAATCTCTGTGGTGACAGATACTTGGAAATAACACAGGGCAGCGCCAGGAGACGTAATTTTATTGAGCCACGTCTCCTTGGGTGTATGACAGCTGAGGAGAAGGGAAATTTTTAATTTAGTGGAGAAAATCTAGGTTGAAATGAAATGAAAATGCACTTAAAAAACCAAGAGTGACCAAAGAGCTTTAGAGCAGGAAAAACACGGTGCGTCAGTGTTCTGCTGACAAAATACAAAGAAAACCTGAAACTATTTTCTTTTGACTCATTATAGTCACTCCTGGATTTTATGATTGTCTTTGTCATTTTTATGCAGTCAGAATTTTTTTGGTGGTACTTTTGCTATGTTTGCGCTTGCATAGGACAGTAAATGAAATGTGACTGTTTGTAATGCGCCATATGAATCATGCACTTGACATCAGGTAAGGCTGAGGCATCATAGTAGAGGACGGGAGTTACCAGTTACTTAAACATAATGTTTATCTTACAGTTTTTGCTGAAAATTTGCAATAAACACACAATTAATTAGCGTAAAAAAATACAGAGGTATGTTAATTTTGCGTGAATTTCCAAAATTGTGAAATTGCAAAAAAACTGAATAAGCTTTTTGATAAATAAAAAAACTTGAAGTACTGGTCAGATGTGTCGACTGGTCAGACAAATCTGACCAGTACTTCACTCAGTGTTGGTACGGCAGACTGCATCAAACTAAATGTTTAATAGTCTTAATTTAAATGGAGGCGATCCAAATATATCTGGAAACGTTTACAACTTTTAATGGTTTTTGTTTTTTTCACTAGACATATAGCAATCTGCTTGTAAATCATTAATGCCCTCATTTTCACCCATGCTGTCACGGAATGTACAGCAGCAAATCATTACTGAATAGTAAGAGTGCATCAAAGCATTGGGACATTTGTAATTGCATGTTTTTAGGAATTATAGCTAGTTATGTCAGCAGGAACTATAGATAAAATGGCTATTCGGCCACCCAAAGGTTTGGGGGAATAAATAGTAAAAAGATATTTTGTACATAGCTGGTTGCGAACAACAGAAACCAGCCTGACTCTACATGAAATCGTGACCCCTTCCTCTTTTTTTCCCTCTTTTACAAGTAAATATCAGATTACTGAATATTTTTAGTTACTTAGGTTGCATTTCTTGATGGTCTTAAACATCTAAGTGTCACTAAAAAGCTGGACAATGAAGAAAAACAAATAAGAGGCAAATTATAAAAAAAACCCTGCTGCAATATGTGTATTATGTTACAGTTTGCCTAAACGCGTGATGGTTTATTTGTTCTCCCACAGGTCTAGTTTGTGAAAAATCACAACATGAAGGGCCAACTGCGATTTGTTTTGTCCTCCTAATTAATCCCCTGTGCTGCGTCTGAAAGTGTGTGCATTTGTTATCTTTCTCCACACTGTTTTTTGTTTCATATGTTTCTGCTCCCGTTTTGTGTACCGTCTCTAAATGTGTTTCTGAAATAAAGCGTACTGCATCAGTAGGTGGCAGTGTTGCATAAAGCTGAAGCACACAGTTGGCTGAAGTTCCCATCTCTGATCCAATGTTTTTGTCCTTCCTTTACAGATTGATTCATTTGAGCTGCTGTATTATTACGATGAGCACCTGGGACACTTAATGTGGTACGTGTTTGGGATAATTACATTCATGATTTATAGATGCAATGAAATGGCGCAGGATAAGTTTGAGAGCAGCGAGTCATGATTTATTTACCCATTACTGTTTAAATGTATTTAAGATTATAAATTTGGTTTATAAACAAGCAGGAGTTCAAATTCTGAGGATGTTTTAAAACAATTTCGCTGTCTTTAGCTCATGATCAAACATGTCGCAGAAGCTATTGTGATCGGCCACCGTTACTTGCATATTAGGTTATTTCCAAAGGCTCCTGGCCGAGCTCAAAGTAGGCAGTGGCATTTACGTTTGCCCTACTTCTGAGGAGAAATTAAAGGGAGGAATTTATTATCAAAGGCCTTTTTTTATGCCTCGTCAAAATTCAGTCATAATCTCTGCTGGTGTGTCCAGTTCTGTGTGTGTGAAATTCAGCAAAAAAAAAAAAAAGTGCCAGTCTACAAAGTCCACTCATGTTAGGAGTAACCAACACAGTTCTTGTCAAATAGATGGAAAAAAACCCTTAAAATAAGTTGAATTTCTTTTTATAGTTGAAGCAGAATCTGAAACTTAGAACTTAACAATGCTCCAAACTTACATCTGAGTCCCGTTATCCAGTGAAATAAGATGTGATTCAGGTTTGATGTGCTTTTCCTACACAGATAACTTTCACAGTGATGTTATCTGTGAAAAGCGCTATATAAATAAAGTTTTACCTACTTTTTACTTACAAGCACCGCTGCTGTAAAAGCTTAACTCAACCCCCTTGTTGAAGCATGGGGGTACAGTTTCCTTATCAGCTCATATTTTGAAAGGATTTAATATGAAATAAATAAAAACATAAATAAAAGGAGAAGTAGAAGTAACTCGATGAGGTCGTAGGACGTAGCAAAGTACTAAATTCCAGCCCATTGATCGAGATGTACACCCACCATGCTGCACATTATTCAAAAACATCACAGGACTTTATGTTCCCACTGCTGCTGTGGGCTTGTGTGGTTACCTACCTATGGGGGTGACGGGATTCTGGTCTCAGGACGGGGGGGTCAAGGTGCTGGCCTGCGCTCTGCGTCCCTTCCCCATATCTGTTTGGCCTGGGCAGTCCATCACACAATTAAGATTCCATCGCCAGGTTCGCTTTTCGGAGCAAAACCGCCTCGGCACATGCAGCTCACCATCTTCTTTCACATAGTAAAGCAGAGGCAGGCCATGAAAAAAATAATAATAAAAAATGGAAAATGAGTGTTAAAAAGCGAGCCTTTTGTCCTTGTAGATAATAATTCTTTTATTTCATTACCAACGCAGTATCTAGCTGCAGACTGACTCAGCCTTCATCCACTTCACTAATTACAGACCAGGCTGTCATCGCTGAAAACGCTGAGTGGCATGTAAATTCACTTTTTTATATAATAAATGAATTAGCAGGACTAATTAGCAGGATAGACACTGACCGTGACTATCTCCTCAAGTTGACCTGTAGTATTTCACTAATTACCTGGCATTAGGTCAAACTTTTCAAAGATGGGAACAAAAAGGAAGAAAAACCCTGAGAACGATCATCTTAAATTTTTTCGAAGTCCTTCTCTTTGACCTTAACATATAAAAGGCCTTTGGCTGCCTTCCAAGAAGTGAACCAAGGTGTGTGAGTATAATATCTTTTTAATATGTTTGAATAGAAGGGAATCGGTGTGGCAGGTTTGTAACTGTTGTAAGAGCTGCATAATTTCCTCTCAGCAGGAGAGATGTCCGACCTTGATGTTTCAGAGAGCAGTGATCAGTATGAATTAGTGTTTTACCTGTGCTTATGAGAAGTTAGCATGATTTAATTTCCAAAGTTGCAAAAGTAATAATTTAGAAACATTCATTCAAAACAAAAAAACAAAGTAGCTCATTTCTATAAACTGATATTATGTATAAAGTATTAACTTAGAAACATTCATTGAAGACAAAAAAAATCGTTTATTTGTGTTTATCTTTAATGTAATATCAGTTTATGAAGACAGGACAGATTCTGCTTCAAAAATATTGTCATTTGTTTTTAAGCCTGCTGGGTTTATTTTCAGCAATTAAAGTCGTGTAGCTCCGCTCTCCCTGCCGTTTAATTTACAGCTCAGGAATGTTGCTACTGATTGAGTTTAGACATTACTTGTGTAGATGTTTCTTTTGAGTAAAGTATTTAAAAGTTGTACCCAATGCTGATTAAACAAATAATTTAATTTAATGAAGGGAGATGTTCATCTTCAGTCAGTCTAGTTTTCAGTATATGCTTTTTATTTTGCACTAATTGTGCTGTAGCCTTGGCAGATTAGTGTAATGGTTTGATGAGTTCATTTGGTGAATTTATGTGAATAAAATAACATACTAATATTACTAACCCGATCACCCTTTTCTGAAACAAATATGAAAAGATAAAGATGAACAAATATAACTTATGACAGAGACTGCTTCTTTTTCCCAGGTATATTCCATTCTTCATCATTGTGCTGATCTACTTCAGTGCCTGCTTCTCAGACTCTGAAGATCAGGAGAAAATGCCTCTATCTGGTTGGCTGTTACTGGGACCCAGCTCTCTCTACTATTGGTCAGTATTTTTGTGATGGCTTTCTAAATCATTCACCATGAATATCATTTTAAATGTATAAAATGAATCTACAACATTGCATAAATTAAAAACAGATTGTTTTTAGATCGATTCATTAGCCACGTGAACTGTAAGTGTGCGAGAAACTAAATGTGTGTCATCAGTTCAACTGAAAATGAGACTCGGATCTGGTTGATTCATCACAGGCAGACTGACATATGTCAAGATTTTCATTACGTTAATTATGATGACTATGGTTTACAGCTAATGACAAACCATAGGACCAATGGGAAAAGTTAAACCGGGATTGTCTGAAAAGTCTGACCTTGTGCTGTACGGTATATAGTTACATGTTATGCTGCATCAACAGAGTGTGGCATGGAGCGGACCAGTCTGTGGTTCTGCTTAGGTGTTCAGGAATCCCAGGTAGCTTCTCTATTGCAACCTATGGCTCGTCAACATTAAGTCTGCTGTCCTTCATTTTCCCCTCGACAATTCCCCATAGGTTCTCTCAGGTTAAGGTCAGGCCAGTTTGTTGTCTAGTCAGTCACGTTGTCATTAAAGCAGGTATTAAAACTTAAGCTGGAGTCGGCAGGTATCGAGTCTGGCTTAAAAATAAAATCAGCCTCTCTGTGAGATGACTCAGCAGTAGGAAGTTTGAAACGTTCTAAAGTTTTCTGAAAAATGGCACTGCTCACAATAGGTTTGATAAAACTCTGGCACACATGCCCCCCCCCCAAGGCAAAACTGACTTTGGAAACCTCACACTGGACTTCAAGCAACTTGGATTCTGTGCCCCTTCACTCTTCCTACAGACTCTGGAGGTTTGTTTTCCAAATGAAATATGAAATATGAATTTTGCTTTGATCTGACAAGTGAACTCTGGACCTCTGAGCAACCAGGCAATTCTTTTTCTCCTCAGACCATAAAGTGTTTCTGGTCCAGGGGTGTCATAACACAAGAAATATGACACTAGCAGCCTATTAATTAGATACATTTCTGTCTTGTGGCTCCTAAAGCTGCAGTACACAACTTTTGAATCTTCCCAAAACTCCTGAATGGGCATTGCTTGGGCACATTTTTTATATTTTTTTTCTTCCACACAACTTTCAATTAATCTGTCTGGACAGTATCTTTAGCTAAGACTTTTGGATTACCCTCCTGATGGGCAACAGCATTACGTTTAACCTAAGATTTCCGTATTGAGGTTATGTAATATTTTTATTTTTAGAGAGACTGAATTTTGCATTTTTATTCATGAGTAAGCCATATTCTTTAAAAGGACAGAAAAACGCTTGAAATGTGTCACTTTGTGGAAGATTATATATATATATATATATACACGTGTTAAATCAAAATATTTCAATACATGACTTTTTCAATAATATTTTAATGGCATGAGCTGGTACCTCGGTTAGACTTTTAATTAAATTAAGTTTATCTTACACTGTCTCATTAAAGAACCTGCAAGAAAGGCCCTCTCTTAAACACACTTCAGACGTACTTGAAGGAGCATACTTCCCCAGGAAGACACACACAGACTCACAAAAGGGAAATGTTTATGGAGACGGACGCAATTCTGTTTGCATCTCTTTGACTTATGCAGATTGAATAATTTTATGCAGCCAAGCTTGCATGCAGTATTCAAAAAAGCAAAAAAAAGAAATAAAAATGTGTGCAGTTGTTGGAAATGATGCCACGTGTGTGCTTGATGCCGATGAGCTGAAAATCAGCTTGAAGCAAAAAGAAGACGATTATGGCAGATTTCATCACAAAAGGGCAAAGGTTGTATAAGGTCATTCAAAATGTTGCGTGAAAAGCACCAACAATACTGGCATCTCACTATTTCTCTTCATCACAGAGTCCGGTAGTAACATCTGTTTTTTTTTTTTTTTTCCTCTGTTGTGAAATGAAGCCAAATAATAAACGGCACTAATAAAATTAGAAATAGCTCGACTGTTTCTAATTTTTTTAAGGCCGCCTACTGCAGTGACATGCCTTGCAAAACAGTGCAAACACCAAGAGTATCAAAGAATTACACCAGCAAACAAGCACACATATTCATGTGAGTATTTACGCACCGTAAAGCGATTTGATGTTTTCTGAATAATTTGGGACAGTCTTGCAAAGCAGAAACGGGCTAACAGCCCCTCGGCTTTTACATCTGGTGCTCCTCGCTCTCTATAACGTACTTCATCTCTTGCCAGGAGTCATGACTGCATGTCATGACGTTGCAACAGAGAAACATGCATCCGCCAAAGGGGACAAACATGTTTGTAGTTCCTGTCACAGTGGCTCACATCAGGGCCACATAATGATGACACTCGGAGATGCTGCTGCCAAACTGCACTTGGTGAATGCGACTTTTCAGGATAAGCAAGTGGTGCGTTTGTGGACACCAACAGCTGACAAAAATGATGGTGGGGCTCTGCAGCTTAGATAGAACAAAGTAGTTGGTGCACTTTGCTGATGTGAGTAAAAAGATTCCTTGTTGTTTTGGAGGACTAACAGGAACAACAACTTTTTATCAAGAGACTTTCAAACTAAATAAATTAAAAAGTAACAACAGCCAACATGCCCAGGTCTTGCTGTCGAAGTAAGTTCATCCTCAAAGTAGATTGCAAGATATTAAAAGGAGTGTCCAAAAACACTGCAGAGGTTTAACTTTTGTGGGAGGTGTGCAAGGATGAAACCTTTGCTGTTGATGGGAAAACACGCAGGCGAGACAAAAGTTTGCCAGGGAGGAGTGAGATGAAGGCCAGGACTACTGGAATAGCACTAACTTTACCATAAATTATGCTTTGCATAGTAATTCTCCTTTTTATGCAAAGAAAGATTCTTCATAAAGTGATGAATGAAAGCCGGGGAGCGAGCCGCTGGAGTCTGGGATACGATGCTTGTCCATTATAAGTGATGGAAGAGATGATTTTAACTTTCTCCTTCTCTATTTGCACTTTGCTCCTGGTCTAACAAATGAAAAATAAGAAAATGAAAATGAGATTAAGTAAATAATGCAAAATAAAGTTGAAATAATATGAAAATAAAGTCATATTATGAGAATACAGTAATGTTATGACTTTATTCTCATACAACTTTATTGTTGTATTATTTACTTAATCTCATTTTTATTTTCTTATTTTTCATTTTAACTTTTTTTCTGGTAATTTTTTTTTTTCTTTTCTTTGGTCCTAATGCTCTGTCATACTCATCAGCTACTCTTGGTTGTTAAAAAACAATACCCCAACTTTTTTTCTCAGCTAGGAAAAAACATTTTTGCATTTTCTTAAGTTTTTAGGGTAAAATCCTTTTATCTTTTACTTTTTTGTTTGTTTGTTTAGTGTCCAATTCTTTTGCCTTATAGTAGATCCAATTTATACTCCCTCTTTCTTGAGTGCATGTTCACCAAATCTGTTTTGGTTTAATGATAATTGCACCTGTAATTATTAGCTGTTGCATAACCTATGGAAAAACAAATTAGATTTAACTTATTAAATGTAGCCATTTGATAGCCTAAAACAAAACTAACTCCTGCTGTTTTTCTCTTTTTCGTCCCAAAGGTACTTGGCCACCGAGGGTCAGATAACTGGACTGTTCCTCCTTGCTTTCCTCGCCATGTTCACAGTGATGATTTTCCAGCAGCGCAAAGGCCTCGCCCCGGACAGCAACGGCTCCTTTCTTCTTTATAGCTTCAGCGTTGCTCTGCTGCTCGTGTCCCTGTGGGTGGCCTATCTCTGGGACGACCCGGTGCTACGCAACAAATACCCTGGACTGTTTTATGTTCCAGAGCCCTGGTCCTACTACACCTTACACATAAGGGAGAGCCACTGAATCGAACGTTCAAATTTTAAATACAGGAGCCACCGGTGTTTTGATGATATGACTGATTATTTCTGAAGTGCAGGTAAAACCTACTGCCAGACAGTATTCCGGTAATCCCAAAAAACTGCTGTGCACCGGCTTTCTCGTGGTATTTTTAGGTTATGAGAAACAAACACTTGTGTGGAGAAAATGTTTTTTTTTGTTTTTTTAAAGATTTTTGCATTTTTTAAATGTTTTTTTGAGGACTGTTGTGCTTTAGTCTATTAAAGTTAAAGAGTATTTACCCGCTAAAGAACAAGGAGGATGTTCCTGTTCCTTGTGTTACTCCTTATCACAGTTGGTCTCATCCGGACCTGAAGCCTACTGTATGTTTAATGTGTTACTGACATGTTTTGATGATGCGTACCATCATGAGAACAATACATCAACTTGTATTTTTAAGTAAATGTATTCAGCTGCTAAATCTTGCACATGTTGAAATGTTGCAGAAAGACAGCCGCATTAACTAGAGCGTGAGACAAACAAAGTCTAACCTCAAAGGATCCTATTATTCTCTTATTAAACCCGTTGATATAAATCTTTCAGCATCTCAAAAGAAACACAGCTGCTTTTCTGTGGCTTGCAAATGGGGAAACAAAAGTGATTTTTGACACATTTAAGGAACATTATATGCGTACTTTGTACCATTCTTGCTGCAAAACATAAAAATAAAAGTCAAAGAGAACGGGGCACGTTTTTTTTTTTTTCCTCCACACCATCTGTTTTAGGTCAAACATTTACAACGCGTTAACACAGAGGGTAGTTGCTGTGCTTGGCGTTTGACTGGGAAGCCGCGTATATTAATGTGGCGCTCTTATATCCTCCACTGCTCTGTTTTCACTCGATGCACCAGATGTCGGCGGAAGGGATTTAGTAACATTCAACATCTGGATGTTTCTCAGAGATGTTGAATTGCAGAATGCAGCATATCTTAGTATTCTTGAAACAAGACAGACCTAACATGAAAGTAACTTTTCAGCAAGATATGGAAGCATTTTTAAAAGTCAATAAGTCCTTAATAGTGATGGAAAAAGTACTTGTTCCATTGGCAGATATCTTCACTTAAAATGTGGGAAAAATGTCTTTGAAGTGAAATAATCTGCCAATGGAACAAGTACTTTTTCCATCAATACTTAGTGATTTTCAAAAAACTTTTATGTCTTTCTGAAAAGATACTTGTAAGTTGGTTTTGTATTATTTCAGGAACACTAAGATATTTTCCCTAAAATGTAAAGCAAAATTAGTTGGTGAGATATTGCTTTTTGCAGCAAGCTAATATTATAGCTAAACAACAATAGAAGAAAAAGAGGCATCTAAGTTTTTTTTTTTTTTTTTTGGCTTTAAACAAAGCCCGCTTTCCTCTTCATTTTGAAATTTTGGCATGTTTTAAACTTTGGCTAGAAGACGGGAAGTGTTTTTCATCAATGCATTCTGTCACTAGTCCCACTCTGTTGGCCTAGTTTCTCTCCAGTCCACCTGCTGTACGGCTGCAGGGGTTTGGAGCCTATGGCAAGCAGCAGGGTGCACAAACCGCTGGGATAATAGTTGGAGACAAACAATCCTCCACCTTCTCATCCAGGGCTGTGAGTAATTTATCTTGATTTGAATGGGCCTTAAGCATATAAGCCTTTGTTTTCCCACAGTCTTCCTTTCATGTTGAAGTGTTTGGTGATTCTGTGCTATTGCTGACTTCTTCTTTATGTGGGAGTGGTAAGGAAAGGGCCAGTGCAGCATGTTGTATCTGGTATCAGCGTTACCACAGCAACACGTATTAAATTGCACTACAGTCCATCGCAGCTGGACTTTAGACAGGTGGAGGCACAGGTGACGTTGGCAACAGAGCACACTCTTCTTCCAGGAAGGAAGCGCAGCAGCTGTAGAAATGGTAAGAGAAAGAAAGTATTTCCCTAAAGCCTTCTTGTATATTTTAATATGAATCAGTCTTGTTTATATGACAACTAACACTAAGCTCTTGTTGCTCTGCAGGCTAAATTCTTTACACCAGCTCAAATCAGTGGTAAGAGCTGTTTGTGTTTTGTTTTCCTTAGCACTTCCTTATACAATCATTTAACCGTTCCTTGATACTTAAGGATCGAATTCTACCATTAGCTAAATATCTTCACTCAAATCAGTCTTAACCAGCTTCTTTGCTTTATTTAGGAACACATAATATCATTTGTACCGTTTTCTCTTTGCAGAGTTCAAAGAATGCTTCTCCTTGTACGACAAAAAGCAGAAGGGTAAAATCGAGTCAAAAGATCTGATAACAGTTATGCGCTGCCTGGGAACAAGCCCCACGCTTGGCGAAATAGAAAGGCATCTTCAAGTCCATAAAATCGGTACGTACACTGAGAATAAAGATCGAAATGTAATGTTTAACAGTTAACCCTTTAGGTGCTCCACTCACGACAGACGCTTTGGTTGGACGTGAAAAACTGACCTCCTCGCAAACACAATTCGATCGTTGTAATTCACATTTTGCTTCCTATTACTCACACTTTCTCAGAAAGTACAAATGTCGTCGCTGTCTGTTCTCCAGGGTTTCATTAGTTGTTTTTTCCATGTAATTTTAAGTCCTGAACCAGACTACTTTAATAAGCTACTGAAATTAGATCTTAAGGCACTTTGCTTCCAGCAGCCGCTCTCATAGATCCTAAAGATTTTGCTGAATCTGTGAAAAATAACAGATACCCCAATTTATCAATCAGAAAACAGGATTTTATAACCAACAATGAGAGACTAGCTGGAAGCTTGACATTTCTCAGGCTCTGCTTTGATTCCTTATTTTTATTTTTTGTATTTTTTTTTTTTAAATCCTTAACTACATAGCTTTCAGGTAATGTGCTTCTGTTTCAGGAGGTGCTTTTAAGGTGGAGCCTTCATAGTGTCTTGGTTCACTTTCCTCATTCTTTTGATATATTTTAAAAGACCTGTGCAAATTCTGCAGAGCTATTGATCAAAACCACATCAAACAGATGCCAGAAAGTTTGGCTCCTAGGAGTTACAGGTGCTTTAAAATTCTGCTGAAATGAGAAAAATGTGCAGACACACACGTACATTGCTTTGCAGCACTCATGTTTTGACTGCATCTAGTTAATGAATATAATGTCTGTTTAGGAAAGACAGGTGAGGTAGACTTCTCTACCTTCCTGATCATGATGCACAGGCAGATGCAGCAGGAAGACCCGAAGAATGAAATCCTGGAGGCCTTTAGGATGACGGACAAGCAGAAGAAAGGACAGATCCAGGCAGCTGAGCTACGGGCCAAGCTGACCACCTTAGGAGAGAAACTCACAAACAAAGAAGGTAAATTGTTCTGGAAAACTGACTCATGTTGAGTTAATTTGGCCAAAATCCTTTGATTAGCAACAATGACATGCTGATTTCACCCATCACTGTGGTACCTAAGCAGTGTGTTGTAATTAAACTGACTACATTTAAGGTGATGGGCAGGTAAATTTTAACAGTATTGTTTTAAGTGGTTGGTATTTTTGAACGTTTTGTTCATCCGAGAGAAAAGCGCAGATATCTTTAAAATTGTTATATCCTGCCAGAGATGGGTTGACTCAAAGGACTGGTGATATGGTGTATGCCCTTCCCTTTTCTTACATTACTTTAGGTAAGACAAAGAAAATATTAGTAGTAAAAGTATTAACTTTTCTCCAGACTCCCTCTCTTATCTAAACTGACAAGTCACCAAATTTCTGGATACATTTATTAAATCTTCATCATGTTTTGTAATGACATAAAAAAAGCGATCAGAATAAGTTTGGCTTTTGAGTTCAGCTCTGTGACTCCCAGACAATTTACAAGCTGTTCGCCTCAATTCAAGTTTGGAAATGTTTTTTTAACCATCTGCCCAAACAACATCAGTGTCTAAAAAAAAAAGGAGTTTTTTCCATTAACAAATAATTTTTTTTAACTACAATTCGATTTGAGGGGCTGCGCTCATCTGTACAGAATCAGCAGCAAATGGACGTTACATTTTTTATTACAAGTGAAGGCACCAACAAAAGTACTTTTATCATATTATAACAGCAATAAAAGTAACAAACTGAAAATGCTGATTTTACAACTGGGTTCCTGATCATGTTGAATCTTGAATTTGTGCTGCAGCATAGCTCGCGTCGGCAGGAGGTTAGAAAAATAGCAGTTTATTGTATCGGTTATATTGAGAAATGTTCAATACTGATATATTTCTGCAGACCCTCAAAGGGTATGAGAAATCTTGCTTAAATAAAAAAAAGCACGTTTTGTAATTTTTTTGTTTTTTATATATTGTCTTTAACAGTAAGAACTTTTTTGTGTGAACTTTTACACCTGAATTTCCCCACATTTGGCAAAATAGAAAGACATTTATTTATTGTCCTTTGCAGGACAGTAAAGGCTGATTTTATTCTATTCTACCTTTTTATATGCACTTAGTTCCTACAGACGTGGATTTATTTATTGTCATTGCTAAAAAAATGAACAACGACAATATTAATTCAAGCCTTTTCATCAGTTCAATTTGTTGGAAGACCGGTCCTTCCTTAAATTTTATTAGGAGCCTTCTCTCTTGTTTTCTTCCATAAACATCTGCGGGCTCTGAATCCAAATATCTTTTTCTTTATTACAGAACATTGGTGCGTTGAGGAAAATTGAAAGTTCTACTAAATGCATCCATAATCACCCAGTTTAAATATTTCTGAGATCTTGTAAAACGTGCCTATGTATTGCTTTGCTGACTATTAGACAAGATAATGTTGAGCAATTTTCACACAACATAAAACACCTTAGAGTTAGACTCAGGAAAGCCCAGCCAAACCCGTCCTTTGAGCAGCTCTCAAGATCACATTAAAAGCACAAACAAGCACATTTGCAGGATGCCACTTTGTCAGCTTTCATTACCACAAATCCAGCTGGTTAAAAGCAAAAAGGTTCTTTTTTTTTTTGTTACTTTGCCTGTAGTAGTAATTAAAAGAAAACAGTTCAATTTATTTCCATGAAAGTGCCTTTTTAAAAACAAAAATATATATATTCTACTAGTCATGCCCTAAGCAACATTATTTTTGTACTTAAAATAAAAATGTAGTGCTTCATTCCCAAAACTGCCAAGCCTTTATTTAAATATTTCCCTAAATTTTTTACAGACACAGTAGAATATCTCTTGTGTCATTTCTGATGACAACAACTATGAATCCCAAGCTGCGAGGTTTGATGGGACGACACACAGAGGGGATGCTAATGTCTGGGTAAATCTCCAGAGGTGTTTGGAGCCTTTCAAAGCCCTCTTATTCAAGCAGTTGCTGGCTTCATGTAACTCTAAGCACGTCAGTGGGTGGGTGTCACTGGGTGGGTGCAATGCACATTAAGCAGCTCGTAGTTAAAAAGCCTGACTCAGTCTCAGCGGGAAAACAACCATCAAGTTAGTGGATCTCTGAACTGTTGAATATTAATGCCCCTCCACTAAAAGAGCAGACAACAGTGCTTTGGACTTTGACCAAAATAAAAAAAAAAGAAAAATGGAAACAGCAGAGACAGAACTGGGTTCTTGTACTGCTATAATGCAGCTGTTTAAGGATTCTGGACATATTTGCAGAGGTTGCAAGGCTTTATAAAAAGCCAGATTAGAAAGACTTGTGTGTCATTTTTTTTGTGTGCGTGTCTGTGTGTGTGTGTGTAGGGCATGCTTAATCACTCCTTGGTCTCTTTGGATCATCCTGGTACAGATTATCTCCTGAAACATTATACATGCAAAAATAACATTCATTCATCTTGTATGAATATTTAGATTAAACACTTTACACAAATTATCTAAAAAATGTACAATTTAATCCCAGTTTCTAAGAGACAGAAGAGAGTGAGTTACTAGTCAGATTCGTGTTTGGCACACAGCAGTAAATCTAACACCTATCCTGCTGCTTTATTCAAAAGACAAACCCAGTTTTGTGTACAGAGCATGTAAAAAGCGGTGGGTTCATTTTTGTAAAAAAAAAAACAACATCATGAAAATTGCTACATTGCTGCGTCTCTACTGGTTAATTTCTGTAAAAGCAATTATTTTATGAAACTTGATGTTTATACGAGCAGAACTAGAGAAATAATCGACAATTTCAGAAAAGACATTCCTATTTTTTTTCCCCCTCAATTTTAACATGGATTCAAACTTCAACTTTGCTGGCAACATAAAGAACCGTAAAAAACTCCCCAAAAAACTAAAAAGCCTCAAATGACTGAAACACTTTTCTAAGCTTGGACAACCTCTCATTCTTTTCAATATGTAGTTTTAAAAGCCTTATTGGTCATATTTAAATCTTTTATTTCTCTTCTCTTTTCTTCCTTCAGTGGACGACCTCTTCAAAGAAGCAAACGTCAAGTCAAACGGCGTCATTAACTATGAAGCGTTTACTCAAATGGTGACGCTGCCACCAGTCGATTATTGACGATTTCCGGTAAAAAAAAAGTTAAAGTGGTTTAAATTGCACTAGAGATACAATAAACTTGAATTTGCAACTTTGTGAAAATCTTAACTCTTTAGCGCTTCAGACGGAGACCCTTGAACAAATCAAAAGATATTATTTACCTTAACACTTGAGTATTTTCTTCATGAATTAGCACTGAATGCAGTAGTATACATCGTAATAATCTAATCTAAATTAACATGCCTACATTTTGTTTTTAAACCTGTATTTAAAAAAAACTGACTTTTAATGATCCTTTGGGTTTGGACATTTGTAAACCTACGTTTAAATTTGTAATTTGACAAGACCACAATCTTCCTTAATATGCTTTCAACGCATCTGTGTTCATAACTTGTATTTATTTAGCTAAACTCTGTCTGCATAGGAAAATATGTAATAAAACAATATTAATACATAAAGACCAGTTCTCAGAATGTGCTCATTTGTATATCCACTCATCAAAAGATTTGTTTCAGATCAGAAAAAAAGACAGACAAGGGATTATAAAACTGTACAGGAATTATAGATTTGGAAAAAAATAATTTCTACTTTTATTTTAAAATTGATCAAAATCAGAGTTTGACATTTGGCATCAGTCAAACTATTCTTGTACGTGTTGATCTTCTTATTGCATGTATTTAGTGCCAGTATTCACAAATAAAGGCACTTTTTGGTGGTATTAATGTTTTTCTTCATAAATAGATTTCTAATGCACCTATGTGAAATAAATACAAATGAAAATAGGAAAAAAAATCATTATTTTTAAACACTTAACTGAAAAGCTTTTGCTCATCATGACAGCATAGACGTCGCTCTCTCCTATGTGGACAAAATATACGCATACGTTGTTCAGCCAGCCATTATTTTGGTCCTTTTCTTTGTACTTTGATCTTCAGCTCTTTTTTTTTTATTTATTTTTTTTTTGTTGTTGCTGATTTTCAGTTCCATTCAGGCAGTTCTTTTGTCCTTCGCTCTGGGTTCAGCAACACTGTACGGCTGAAGAAGAAGAAAAAAGAAACCTTTCATTTGCATATTTTAGTATTTGGCAGCAGAGTCTTATCGGGAACTTCCTGGTCAATGTTTCCACTCATCTTTTCTTTATTTACATGAAGTCTCCCACTAGCACAGGCCAAAACACATCTGATGTTCCCACCTCTGCACTTTCCAGCTAGAGTTTTTCCTCTGGTGGTGAGCAGTCCATTTTTCTCACTCTTGGTCCAAGTAGACCAAAATGTAGTCCACTTTGAACTGCCTTGTTGCTGAAAATGTGCTATACAAGTAAAATTACCTTACATTGTCCACTTGTTCTCCTGGAACTTCAAAAGCTTTGGCGAGATTTCTCCTCATCAGTGGAGTTCTGGGTTGATTGTAGGGAGTTCACAGCAGCTGAGGACACAACTCTCAGTTTTCCCCTTTATTGAGAGATCTTCATAAACTTCCCTGCACGTGGTTCTTTGAATTATTCTGTTTTGACTCCAGTCATGACCAGCTTATGGCATCGTGTCTGCTCCAAATACCATTAGAGGGTTGCAGAAAAATTGAAGTTATCCATTATGGGACACGACAAACCATTATCTATATAAATTAGGTCTATCTACGTTACTTCCACGTTAAAGCTCTGCAGTTTTTAGTAGGTAATAAAGTCATTTTAATAGCCTCTATAATCCTCTTTAATACCTCATAAACGGCAGAGAAAACTAATATAATGAACAGAAAAATATTTTACAGCATCAGCAGAAACGTCGCCTTTCCCCTGTGGCATTCCCTCAGTGACAAGATAAACTGCAAACACCAGCATGCCTTAGTGCTGCTTAAAGAAGCTTTATAAGATAAGATCATTACATCACTTTAGGGGGTTATTAATTTTAAAACTCTCTTTTACATTAGTATAAACGCAATCTTTAGGAAAGAATCGTTCAGCACCTATTAATTAGGAAATTGCTTTACTTTGGTGTCAGTTTTTCCAAGTTGTGAACACTTTTAATAAAAAGTAAATAAAAGCTAAGCTTCTTGCCCTTTTCTTTTTAAATCAGCTTTGTTGCACAGTATGAAAAATGATGAAAATAATCCCTTACGTTTACCACACCTACTGGACAGCAGACGGAAAAGTGAAGTGAGAATCGATGCTGAGATATGTTGCTATTCATCAACAATTAAGTTTTCAAAATGTGTCTGAAATTACGCCTGAAGAATTAATTCTCCACCATGCGTAAATTGTTTCCATACATCAGCTAATGGAGCAGCTTAATTCATCAATCAAATTACTTGCACATAATCAATTGTACTTAACATTAATTAGCTGAAGATGACGGCGAGGTGGACGATGTGGTGGAATGCGTGTCACAGAAAAAAGTTAACACTAATCAAAAGCAACTATATTAATAATATTAAGAACCAAACTGGGGGAACAAATAAAGCCCGGAGTAAAATTTGCTATTTGCAACTCAGCTTTGTGAATTACAGGCAGAGGATGCACTAATTAATAAACCAGCTGTATACATCTCACCCCAAAACGTAGAAAACACCAGAACAGCAGCAGTCAGATAAGAGGGAGACAATAAACGGGAGGATGGATGATCTCAGGTGTATTTCATAATAAGTTAATAAAGTGAAATGCAACTTAAACATGATTAAAACAACAGACTGACACTAATTTTGCACTACTTAATTTGAAATTAATTTTCAAACTAAACCTAAACTGATTAAGGGATAAATTTTAATCAAACATTTCACTGCTGTCCGAAGTTCAAAGGGACTCATTTGATATGTTGAGAGAAATTTGGTAAAGAAAACAAAGGAACTCATCGAAGCATTAAACAAACTGAGTCGCAGCATCAAGGATGGAACAGGAAATTGTTTTTACCTACCGAGGGTCACACGATGCTTTTCTGTAGTCGGCCTCGGCTTGTCCAGGGCATTCTTGGGGAACGTGCAATTCCAAGTCACTTTTTGCATAATTTTGAAAAAAAAATCCGGATGAAAGTTTATTCCTTCGGCGTAGTTACTGGATGGACTAACAGAAACTTCTGCATCTTTCTGAACCCCACTCTCCTGAAGTTTCAGGAGAAGGCTTTCTCTCTGCCGATGAGAAAAAGGGAGCTGGGTGTCCGTGGGCAAAGAGGAGATCCTCTCTTGAAGATAACACGTTTGCATTTTTTTTTATTTGCTTTAAAAAAAAAAAACAAAAAAAAACATTAAAATATGTGTTTAACTCTTATACAGGATGTAAATACATTCCATGGGTTTGATTGTATTTTCTTGAGTACAGTTGACTGGTAAGAGCACATAGGGGCTAAAATCACATTTTCTCCATAATTCGTTTTCTCCATGGCATCGCTTCACCTGAGGCGTCAGAAAAGAAATAAAAAAAAAAACTCGAAATACACGGGACGGTTTTATAAAAGGAGAAGTTTCTTTTGTTTATTTTACAAGGCCCGTTGAACATGAATACGGAGCAGTTTATTGAAAATGATTTTATTTTCAGAGGAAACTGTCAGTCACACGCTACATCGAGTTACGGGAAGGCGGCGGTACAGAGATGTCACGCTACAGCTAAGCGAGTCCATCTTGTTTGACTTTGTTTAAACTTTACATGTTAAAGACGAAGAAGTTCAGAAACATTTGAAGGTGCCGCTGCAGCTTCGACGGGATCAAACAAACATTTTTAAGGCAGAAACCAGAGCTTGTACATATATGAAGTACTACACGTGTCTACCCATTAACTGTTCGTACATAACATGATAAAACGTAGTGTCTTTTTTTTTTCTTTTTCCTTTTTTGAGACGTTTGACAATCATTTAAAACAAGCAGTACTCTAACACACTACATTTACTTCAAACTCAGAGCTTAACCAGGACTAGAAACACCAAATGATTCACTACTCAAGTTGAAACGGCACTGGGCCCGCCAATACCTGAAACTGGCACCGGAACAAGTGGAGCCTGTGCAGCTCCTAGCACCAAATATACCTGTAGCTTCTATTTTCTTAAACATTGACCATGACAGTTTAAAAAAAAAACAACAACAAACAAAAAAAAAAAGCCAAAGGGTAACAACTGTAACCACTTAGTCTGCTTCATGTAGCCTTTTTTACAAGCTGCTGCAGACATTTAACAAGCTGAAGCGTTGATAAAGCCCACCCCTAGTCTGTGACTGCTCTGCTACATCTTTACAACCAACTGCTGTTCGACCAAACTGAGGAAAACATAACAGAGACGGCGGTGTCAGGAATACGCAGCATGAAAAGGGCTCTGAAAAAAAATAAAAAAATTGGGGTGTTTTGAACATAGGCATTAGTTTCTGCTTCAAAGACTGCATATAAAAAACTGGACAAAACCACTGAGCTTCAGAGATGAAGCCAGAGCAGATGTTCCTTTGAGTGCAAGCTACCTGATTACCGCCGAGTGCCGGCTCCAGCATTTCTCTGGCTTCTTTAGAGGTTCTCTGCCCCAAAGCTGGAAGCTCTGGACAAGAGCTTGAGCTAAAACAGCTTTTTCCTAAGGCTGCTGTTGGAAAACAGGAACCTTAAAGCTAAATCAGTTCATCATTCTGAGCATCTTTTCAAGACAAGTTACTCTTCCTTTGTGGCATTTTGAGTTTCTGTAGATCATAGCACAGGCAGACAGTTTATTCACACAAATCACGTCTTGCTAATGCAAACGAATGTTCATATCTCATCAAAAATGTATACATTTTCTTGAAAAATTAAATGTTTGTGACAGCTCTTAAATATTTTGGCTGTTATAACATGAGTTACAAAGAGTCTTTATAACACCATTGCTGCAAAACAGTCCTGAATTCAGCTAAGAACTGCAACCGTGCAGCTTTAAGTGATGTGCAGACAATGTGGCCTGAGATCATAAAACCAAACCAAACAAAAAACGATTGGAAACAATGAGCTAACCTCATCTTTCCTGTTAATAAAGCCTCTTAAGTCCCAGCTTTGTGCCATTATTGTTCTGTCCTAATTTATGCATTTTACTGAGCAGACTGTGCCAACTGATGGCACAAACTGCATGTCTTAAACTCTCCTTCTCTTAATCACTTTATATATTCTGTTGTCATGGTGTTGATGGTGGGATTACTACACTTCCTACAGACTCCTGCTCATTAACAACAGGAAATAAAACCTGCACTTGATCTTATTCTTTAGATTTCAGCACTGCACACATTTTGGTTGGTTACTTGGTGCCAAAACGCAGTGTTTTGGTGGCATTTGTAGTTTTCTTTCTAGATTTTATGACAACACTGCATCTGCGTGCTGCTGGTACTTCTGAAATAAATCTTCAATAAAAACGTGTGTAATAAAAATGTATCAATTTTAAGCAGATAGTTTGGAGCTGGTTTCACTTTGAAAAAAAAAAAACTTCAGCATGACAGGTCAGAGGTGTGTTTTTAAAGGTCTGATAATGTTTATATTTGCTTTTTGAAAAGCTTCAAACACAGTATCCCAATATAAATCCTATAGACCAGTTTGTCTGTCAGAGAGTTGATCCAACTTGAAAATTGCCTGTATTGTTCCTTTAGTCATATCCGACAGCCGACTAGGGGTGTTAAAAACTAATTTAGATCAAAAAGGAGAATTTATTTTTAAGGCAACTCTGATAATGAATAGATAAAAAAAAAAAAATAAAACCATACGAATAGTGATCCAGCTCTTAGTTGAAGGCTCCTGAGATACTAAATAAACGAGGACTAAGGTCACTTTCAGCTTCTGTTCAATATAACTTTAGCTAACAGGCGCAGAATAAAGGTCTGAAATACTTCCTCTGTAGCTTCATTTATCAGCCCCAGCGGCTACATTTGTCCTTTGAATGCGGTCTGGGAATTATATTTTTAATGGTGCTCGCCGAGGCTTTGGTGGAGGTTCTGTTAATTAACAAGCCACATAAAACTCAATGTGTCAGGGCAATCGGTTTAGCCTCTTTTGAAGCTTTACAAAGGCGTCACATTTTCACATGAAGCTGTTTGGAGGTTCTGTTGTGTTCTGGTGACGCCGGGTCATTCAAAGGCAGAGATGTGCACCAAGAGTCACGTGAGAATAAATCAGTTGCAGCCGTTCTACTGAGAGCATAAAATGTTTGGTTCTGAATGAGTGCAAACATGGAAATGCGAGAGTGTTTTTAACTGGTAAAAGAAAAAAAAAAAAAGTGGATACCAGCTGATTAATCAACACATGACGACTGTAAGCCCAGAAATTTTTTTTTTTTTATCCAGACTATAAACATCTGGTGATTTTTCCACTGTCGGCTCCAGTTTGCTAGCGTTTCCAGCAAACTCTCGCTCAACAATTGAGAAACTTCCATTGTAAAAGTAAAAACCGTGAATTTAGGCAATAAAACCTATAAAATGATTCTGACACATCAGCTATGCTTTGTAGCTCATGTAAAGTTACTACAAACTTTAAAATTGGCTCTAGTTACAACTTTCAAATAAAGGCATCTTGGTAGGTTTTGTTTCATCGCTACAAACGGGTGCAGTCGGAATCGAAACCTTGGGACCATTTCGCAGTGTTTAACTGTAAAACTGAATGAGTCTCTGCTAACCTGCAAAGGTTTGTAGACTTTCTCAAACGCAGCTTTAAAAAGCAGAAAAAAAACTCCCTGGTTCCTGCAGAAGTTTCTGGAGGTGGAAGCATGCCTTTTGAGTGTTGAACTTTGACTCTAACTCAATTGATGTCTAGAAAGAATTTGTTGATCTAATTAAAAACTTCAGTCTGCCACATGAATGCATTGTGAATTCAGGGGTTCACATGTCAAGAAAATTACGCCAAATTTTGATCCGACTTCTCCCTTCTGGCAATCTTAAGGATATTCCAAATATTATGATGGCTCTGAAGATAATTCTCTGATTTATTACTGTTTGTTAATCCTCCATCTTGGACTAATAAGGCAATCCAAGATGGAGGATAATTCAACATACAGAAAACCAGACCTCTGCCACCAGACGTCCATAGAAAGTGCCATGGACGTCTGTCATGTTTTTATGAACATGTCCACAAACCACCTTTAATTCTTCCTGGTCGGCCATGTTTGTTTACTCTGAACTCAAGTTTTGAGAGATCAAAATCTCTCAAATGTCTTCATTGTCTTTGCCGTGTGGCTGAACACCACACACTGGATAACCAAACTTGATACAGCTGTGATTTTTCAATGTCTTTTGGGGACTCTCAAAACCGAGAGTGGTGAATTTTAACTTGTTGCCGTGTGAACCAGGCCTTACACTTAAGCTTTACCTGATAGGACATGCTTCATACAGGAAATAACACAGTTTAACTCAGGTACTTTGTGTCCGCGCTGAAAATCATACAGCAAAACATTTGAAAACGTTTTTAACAATACATAACAATCTTTGGAAAGCTTCTGGAAGCCCTCACATTTTTGACCCGACACATGTAATGTTGAAAGGCTCCCTTTTTATAAAAACCTTAGTCGAGCAGGTACAATTTGAGACCCATAATGCAAAAGATTAGTGCATAAGAGAAATGCAGCGGGCTAAAAACATAGGACTCAATGAAATGACAAATTATCAGCTAAGCACCATATGTTTTGCTTCCCGACACATGTAGCACACATTAAAAGCAACTGAGCTGCATGTTTTAAGACTCTGCTGCAGTCATCAAAATAAAAACAAGCATTACAACAGAAAAGATTAGTGGTTTGCCTAAATGTGTTAATGCATTGTAACTGGGTAGAACGAAAGAATCTCATCTTCTGTAAAGCACTCCAACCTGCTAAACAGACATCGTCAAAATGCAGGACGCACAAAGCGCAAACAAATCTTTAAGCTCTTGGTTTGTTGCAATTCTGTCCTTCACACCAGCTTCAAGTGAACTCTGTCGTCTGTCAGTGACTTGATTGTTAAGCGTTAGCAGAGGTCCCGATGGTTGGCTCCCTGTAAAGGCCCGTGGTTTATTACATCGTGGTTGAAGCAACGCGAGAAGAGCCGGACCTTAGTGGAGAGGCATGCCGCTGACGCCGGAGTCCTGAATGCACGTCTTGCAGCAGCGTGCCTGCATGTTTGGCTGGTGGCAGTGACTGAGCGAGCGCAGAGTGTGACAGATGCGAGATGCCAGACGGTCGCGAAGACAAACCGCTCCTGTGTGGATGACAGAAAGACACACACTCAAAAAAACGTCAGAGGTCACTGAGAGTGGAGGCTGCATTGTTTATGGAGCAGGTTACCAGTAGAAAAACTGAGCAGGTCGGGGGGATGTTCGGGATCTTGAAACACATGGGGCTTAGTCCAAAACCCAGAATTAGCTCAATTTTCAAAATGACATCAGCATTACGTTTAGGTGATTAAAGTAGCTAATAAGTGCTGAGCTAATTTTCTGCTCAGTCTAAGTTTTTTTTTTTATTTTTTTTTTTATTTAATAAATGCATATTAATGTGGCTGTAATGTGAAATAATCTTTGCGCAAAAGAGCTATCCCTTGCTATAACTCAGTTAAGTCTAAATGAAAAGTTCCCCAGACTGAAAGTAACATGAACACCTCCGAGTCAGCCAGGCAGAGTTATGACAGGAATCTGTGGAGGACGCTGAAGATCAGAGTGACGGCAATAAGGCCATCCAGCATCAAAAACTAGAAAAGAACGTAAAAAGACAAGTAGAAATATGCAAAACGTTGCTCTGTTGAAGGAGCTCAACAAACGAGGCAATCAACTGATGCATGTTGCTTTTCCTAGGTTTTATAGCAGTATATTTTTACTAGATTTCTGCGTTTTGATGTATTTGTTGGATTCTATTTGTGCAGATTTTGTGAACCGGATGTTTCTCATGTGGTTGTTCTGAGTTAATATTGAACACCATTTGGCAACATTTATTTGCTTTGTAACTTTTGGTGGGAAGCCAACTGCTTTCATGGAAAGACACACGAAAAAAACGAAAGGAAAAAAAAAAAGAGATTTTTGCTGTGGCATTTAAATTGATAATAGCGAGACCTGGAAAAGGAAACAAAAATAAGTAAGTAAATGAACCAAATTGGATATCTGCCACAATTGGATGAGAGTGAAATTCAATTATCTTTCATGACTGATTTACTTGTGGGAAAATTAAAATGCATCATCATCCGAGAAAGTGAACTCTGAGAGAGCCGACTCACCTTTAATGCTTATATTTGGGAAAGGACCGAGGGGCTGCTGGGCGTTTTGAAACCACCCTTGAAAGACACCCAGAAATATGTGGAAAGCTCTGTGAAAATGGGTTTAAAGGTTTCCTGTATTCCCGCAAACCGGTGTGAAGGACCAGGTTTGGGTGCTTGATGCAGCTGAAAGCAACATCAAAAGCAAACGGATGAATAGTATACTAAACATGTAATTCGGTCATTCAGCTGGAAGTCAGACTGTCTGGGCTTCTAGAAGAGAGTTTACTTTATACAACTTTAAACTTTTCAGGGCTGGAATCAGAGGAGTGACAAAACAGATCATTGTATGCAAAAGATGAACAAAATGCACTGTTAAAAAAAAACGGGAGAGAAGTCACAGATTGCGTTAGACTTTTGTAAGATCCTAAAAATAAACACTGCGAAAAAAAAAAAAAGTGCTTAAAGCATAAATCCCAGAATGCAAGCACTCAATTTCATAAATATTCCTCTGTGACCTATATTAATAAAACTATATTTTTGCGTGGATATCCAACCTGACCACAATCAGAGAGCTCCTGCCTCATTTTTTTACTTCATTTTTCACTATCAAACAATAAGCAAATAGAAAATCAAACTGTTTTCTAAGCAGAACAGTTGATGTGTGTTATTTACTTGTTTTTTTCTTTTGGGTGACAGAAGTAGTCCAGAAAGTGGCAGTGAAAAGACAATACTGAAGGAGGCATCGCACCGTTTGTAAAACAATTTTTACCCAAAAGAAACTACACATTAAATGCTTCATTAATTTTGTAGCCTTGCACAAAGAGCCATGATAAAAATGACATTTTTGCAAAAAACTAAAATTATATATATTTTTTTTCCAAATACTGACTGAGCTTAACCTTTTATTTCATCCTCCCTCCAGCTGCAGACAGTCTGGACTCGCTCCAATTGAAGTATTTTATGAAGGCGACCGAAGTCTTGGTCAGATGTAAAAAGCAATTTGGAGGAGCAAAACCTTTATAGACCTGATTCTGAAACTAGACATAAAGACAAATTTGCTTCCTAAAAACCCCTCCAACCAGCACGCAGAATCTCTATGCATTGACTCAGTCTACATTTCAACAAGGCCTTCTGCATGCAGCAAAGCCATTTTTAAGCAAAGCATCGTGTCAGTTTTTAACTTGGAGGTTATTGCTGTCTGTCAGTTTGATTCGCAGTAATTAAGCTGCTCTCTTCCACAGCTACATACCTCCAACATGGTAAAACTTCAATCTTAACATTTCTGTGGCAATGCAGAAGATCTATTAATATATATATATTTTTTTTAGCATAGATTTCGGCTTCTTAAAGTCCTTCTGCATTAAATCAATATCGGCAGAGTTGGGCTTGACACAATCTTCCACAATGGGAAATGTCTATTTTTGTCACTGCAAAAGATTTTGCTGTTTTCAGTAAGCATGAATAAAAGCAACAAACACCAGAAACCAAAAACCACAAATTACACTTTTTTAGATGTATGAAATCCTCTTCATTCAAACCTTCTTGGAGCCTGCTAAGAATAACTATTCTTAGCAGAATAACTATTCTTAGCAGGCTCCAAATTCATCCAATTTCCTTTATTCAACATGACTCATGGGAAAAATCTGTATTTATATATATATATATAATACAATATTGTTTTTAAACAAGACATAAGAAACAAAAATAAGTTAGAAACTTTCAGCAAAAGATTCAAAGAAATTCATTGCCTGTTTCCATTCAAAAACTTGAATCATTTTAACGATTTTGGAGCTCAATTTGTCCTTGTCCTTAGCACATTGTGTTGTAGGAGTAAAGTTTGTTTTACCATCTGATGCTCATCTTCCCTTGAGCACAATAAAAAAAACAGACAAAAACCCACACTTTCCTGCTGCAGTCTGATGATTAATAACACGCCTGCGACAGAAAAGGACTTTAACAGGCAACGTTTCGACTTGACGCTCCCCGAGCAACAGACATCTAGAAATCTCTGAGTGTCAAAAGTTTACCTTTAGGCGAGCACTCTTTTAATCAGGCTAAATATTTAATCGCCTATGTGCGCATCAAGAGAAGCATCAAATCATAATCATTATCATCAGAAAAGATTAAAATGTCTTCATTTGTAAACCTGGAGCTCCAGAGCTGTGGGAGACGGCAGACAGCAGGTGGCTAATGTTTGAGCCATCTGTTTGAAGGGGGAAGAAAAGTAAAGAAAAACTGAGAAATCGTCTATTTCAATAACTGTACGCACATAATGAGGAAGCAAACTAATAATTGTGGCGAAGGAAATTTTTAAAAAAGACAGTCAATGTTTATGTTTTTCAAAGATTTGCAAACGGTCTTAAAATGAATGAATCTTTCAGTGCAGAACCACCTCCTCATAAATATGGCCTTGAATTTAAGGATATTTATCTGGGAGGACAAAAAAAAAAAAAAAAAAAAAAAAACCATTAAGACATGGGTGGTTTTGTTAAAGTAAAATATGCAAGGATTGGATTTTATTATTTGCTCTTGTATTTTATTTAAAGCTTGATCAAAGTTTGATGGCGCTTTTACTCCCAAAAGTCTGAGTCCCTAAGGCTTACATAAGATGTTACAGAAAGCTTCTTTTCTCAAAGCCATTTGTCAAAATGGGAACACATCATTCAAGTGCAGTCCATATTTGTTGCTCTTCATAAATCAGAAATATTAAGATGTTTCCTCACCAGAATTTGCCCTTACATATAATCTGTGAGAAACATGGCTTATCCTCTCTAGATTTTGCTGCAACATTAGTCCTCTAATCCTAGAAAACGTCTTCAGGTGATAGAAGACTGACCTTAATTATCTTTATGTGTTTCTGAATGGTCGGCTCTGATTCCATCGCCCAGAACTCAAGCCTGGTCAGTAGTTTCTAGCTGTAAAAGCTGAAGCTGTGTGCCGACTCCTGCTCTTTAGTCCCAAACATAATGACTTCAGCTCCGTTTCTGTTCAGCTGGAGAAAGTCATGGCGAACACACGCATTGATTTGTTTTCAGCATCTGTCACCTGGTGATATTGTAATGTAGAGCACTTGGCATCTGCATAGCTATGGTAGCTAATATAATTACTTTTTATATAATCTGAGCTAGTGGGAGCAAGTAGGTTTTAAATAGGGAGGGGGCCCAGAAATGGACCTTGGGGTACCCTACATGTGACTTCCATGCTGTTGACACAAATAAGCATCAACAGAACCAACACTGCGGATTTTCCAGTCTGCAAAGGATTGGATTGTTCTAGTTTCACCAGTGTAAGATTCACTGCATTAAAAGATGCTTTTAAGGCCTTTCGACATTTTTTCCGCTGCTGATAGTCATGGCAGAGACTGCACTGTACTGCAAGTTCCCAGGCCGTCAACAAGGTGGCTATAAAGAATGAAAACCAGTCAGTTACTGAAATGATAAGAAGCAACACTCAATTTGGTTTGTACTAACCAGCTGGACAAAGTCTGACTAAATGTGGGGCACACTCAAAGTCAGTGTGTTAAAAACTGAGTCAGAGATAAAAAAATAAATAATAATAATAATAATAGGAAGATTTTATTGTATACATTTTCACTGGGTACAAGGACACATCATTTTTCCACATGACGTTCCCCAGAACTACTCCTTTGTTGCTGCTTCGACTGGTACAGTTCACAAAGGGGGGTGGTAAGGCTTGGCTAATTTTCTTTCACTAAGTGAAAACACAACCTCAAGTTGTTGGACGATGGACAGTTTAAACAGGCCTAAAAAAACCCCAGGGATTATTCAGGTCAAGCAAATTATTTAAGAGAGCTTTACATTCGGAAGAAAAACAAGCTTTAGCTTTGAACAGTGTCGGAAGACGTACTTTAGGATTAAACATCTTTTTTTTCACAAAACGATCTTTATGAAGCTGTATCCTCAAGTGTTTGCAACCGGGATGATTGGACCTTTGTGTATTTTATTTGTCGTTTGTGCTTCAATGCATTTGATCTGCGTTTGTTTGTGGCAGACCAACAAAAAAGAATGTTAATGCATTTTTATTTAATACACTGTAGAGCTACCTTTGATCTCTATTTCAGCCCCGAGTCTTTTGATGTATGTCTTTAAGGGTCACGAACATTTAGAAACTAAAGATTTATCCAATCTGCCTTGGGAAATAGCTCAAACTCAGAAAAAAAATATAGAGGATCAAGGAACAGTATGCCGCATACTCTCAATGAGATTTACGTCTATGGCTGTATGAAACATTGATCTGCTTTGATCTAAAGCTTCCCGTTAGAGCTTTGGCTGTATGCTTATGGTCTGAAACGTGAACCTTTGCCTTCGTCTTGGATCAGTTGCCGTTTCTAACAGGCTTTCTTCCAGGTTTGCCAACGCTACTAAAACAAGGGTGTCCCCGTACGGCAAGTTGTTTTGACATAAACATTGTTTTGTTTAATTGTCAAACTGAATTTTGACTAGACATGCCCACATTTTGACTATCCTGAATGGTGACTTAGGATATCTGCATTTACGGATGAACAGTTCGAGATTTCTTCAGTTACACTTTGACAAATCAAAATGTCTTTAGAGATGGAGTTGTGATTTGAAAGGTCTGTAAATACAATTGAAGATATATCAAACTTAATTATGACTAATTGAAATGACATTTTTAAGATATCTGAATTTTAAGAAATTGTGCCTAAAACATCCCAGTGCTGCCACTGAGCTGCCCACATTGTTGGCTACAGGATTTTGGGTGGCTGCAATGACGCAGGTTTTTCTTAACAAAACTGTCATTGAGTTGAAAGTGCTATTATGACTCCATTTATACCCTTAAAAGTGGTGTATTTTCAATTTTCTTAGGTATTTCCCATGCCTGTTAATAACAATAATAACAAAACGTTTACTTATAAATATTTTTGGATCCAAATATCTCTAACTTTCCCACTTTTGTGCTGCTCTCTGATAAGCTTTTGATTCACAAATGTTCTTCTTGGTTTTGCACTGAAATTTATTTATTGGTAAATGAGTAATGAGGATTTATACATATGGAGGCCGCACTTTTTACCTTTTTATTTGTGTAAAATGATTTTCATTTTACTTTTCAGTTATGTGTCGCTTTATATTGATTTATCGTATAAACCTTAACAGGTCAGGATATAAGAAAAAAAAGAAAAAAAGAAAGACCTTCAAGGTTTACTGTCACTATTTATATTATTTCCACATATGTAACACTCAAAGAAATGAGTTGGATTTAAGAAAAAATCCAACTTTGTTGCCTGAATCCAGATTTAAATCCATGACTGGAAGTCTGTTCGCTAAAAACCACCCAAACTTGCAACCTGCAATAAATATTTCTGGTGCCTTGTGGGTGCATGAGAATTGGGCCTCGAGCACAAAAAAACCTTTAAGGCTGACGGTGACGCTGTTGGGAAACTTTTCCTTATTTAGGGAAGTTACAGAAGCAGAGATCAGCACAGAGTCTCTGGAAAAGTGCAAACGTCAGGGTTTACTTGCCAAGACCTGCTAAATGAATAAAAAAAGTGAAAAATAGTAAAAAAAAAAAAAAACAAACAAACAAAAAAACCCTGAATTGGATCAAAAACAATAAAAAAAAAACTGATTTATATACTTGAATGTGAGCCTATGACTGCAGCTGATCCTGACACAGTAAAACGGATTGTTGAATGAACTCCTTCAGGAATATGTGTAATATGAAAATAAAGTTTCTGTGTCTTTAACGACGGTAAGCTAAGCTAAAAAGGTGAAAACCTGATGACCATAACAAATCATATAATAAAACACAGAACCTCAAAGTCTCTCTCTTAGCAATAATACATGTCAAAAGTCATTCCAACATTAATCAGTTTGTTATTGGTTGTAACAGAGAGCAAATTCACCCATTAGTCGTTTTTAATGTTCCTTAAACTTCATTCAAGATGACAACAAATGATGGTAAATAATCTCCAGGCTGGATTTCCACTAAAATGGACACATGTCCAGAAAGAACTATTTATGATAAATACAAAATATAAGTATATTTATTTAATAAGAATCAAAATACAAGTGTTTATGAAATGATGAAGTGGGAACCAGTTAATCAGAAAAGAAAGTCAAGTCTACCATGTAAATTGCTGGTGTTAAATAAATGTCTATGCACTTTGGAAAACCTGCTCCCAAAGTAGCTCTTGCAGTCTGCGCTCATTTAAATGAGTAATTATTGATGCACTTAGTGGAAAGTATGCAAATTAAAAAAAAAGGCACCAGTGCCCTTATTGACAGCTATCAAACTGGAAATGGGCAGAGAGAGAAGGATGGCGGCGTCAAGCAAAGGTCGTTTGTTTACATAAATAACAACCAGAATTTTTGCTTTAGGTTCTGAAGGACCACATGTCTCATTTATAAAACATTGTGCAGGATCTATACTAACAGTGTACATTAACCAAAAGCTGAAAATGATGTATATCCACCCCCCCTTTCACCTCCCCCGCAAAAATACAGTGATATAAAACCGCTCATACACACACCAGAAAGCAATTTTCCTTTAAAATGTTCAGCTGCACCTCAATTTTTGCGTACAAGGCTGTGCCTCCTGTTGTGCCCCTACATGCCCACATTCAACCACAACCGCTCAATGCAAACGACCTCATGAATGTCGAGGTTTACTTAAACGAGCCGGCTGACTAGTGTCATTTCCTGGAGAACAGTTGCAGCCGTGGAGAAGGATTTAAGAAAATCCCGCAATTTTACGAGGCAGAAATCATTGTGAGTGGGGCGGAGAGCCGAGCCGTGACAAATGAAAAAGGAACACACCACCACCGGCATTTTAGGAGGCTGATGGCACGCTCGACAGTTTACCACCGCGTGAGGGTTACAAGAGCCTTTGGCTGAAATGTTGCAATGTAGCTCTAAATGTGAGGATGTGCAACTTTTTACCTGAGGACACAGACGCCTCACTATCACCACCGGGAACGTCCTGAGAACTGATTAAAAATGTTTTCCTACCGCAAAAAAAAAAAAAAAAAAAATCCAGTTTGCAACATAGTTTATTTCCAATCCATAAAACATGTTAAACAAAATGGCCGAGGGTGGGAGTAGATAAAAGTCAGCCTGAGAGGAGATGAACACGGCCTTCGAGAACAGCCGAGGACAAATTACCCTAATCTCCTGGTTGTGTCTGCTTATTTCGGTGACTCACTTGTAACATAAAGTCTCGCCTCGATGGATATTGGCAGCAATTTTTTAAAGCAAAAAAAAAAAAAAAAAAAGTCAGGTGGTGACTCGCCTAGTTGTCCCCAGATAACCTGGAAGCAGGATATCTTAAAAAAGAAAAAGAAAAAAAAATCCAATCCAAAGAAAGTCTATCAAAAATTGGTATGTGATCTGTTATAAAAATGTCAATTTTATGAAAATTTAAATAAAAATTTAATGACAGTTAAATAGTCAACGGTGTAAAAAAACGTCTAAACATGAATTTGTATGTCATAATCATTTACGCTTGTTTAGTAAGGTGTTAGTAAGGTGTTTCAAATTACTTATACTGATCTTTAATAAATTAATTTAAGCTGGCTCTATAGGTGAATAAAAAACATCCTAATAATTGAATGGCTGGCATGAAAATAGGATGATTAAATGTTAAACTCGTGGCATGCAGAAATGTGAAACAATTCAACAAATACTAAAATAATAATTCATCATCAATATCTTTTTCAAAATATACACATATACATGCATCTGAATTGCATATCTTAACACGTTAACCTCACATTTGAATTATTTCACTTTTCTTTAAACATGTATTTAATAAACAAACGTAAGAAATAAACATTTAAATAATTATAGACATTTATTTTTGCATACTTCTATTTCCTACCTGTGTTGAGGGTGTGTAAACGATCTAATTTATACATTTTTATTTTATTAATTGGTGTTTATATCTCCTCACTGGCATTGTGGGTCTGCAGCTGAATGCTGAGGTGAAACCGGTAAATACCACACATCCACGTCCTCATAACGTCTCACATTAACTTTATATCTAAATTTAACTCCACCAACTACAAAGGCAGGAGCTGTTTGGAAATCCTCCACACGCTGTGATGCCGTCTTATAAATTTGTGGGAAAATGCAGCTCTGCACATCGTCTCCATATTCAGAGGTTCGGATGCTGCAGCTGTTTCGTTAGCGAGCTGAATATTCAGCTTAGACTTGCTGGACAGCTGCTGCCGCTCCGTCCTCCTCTGGTTAACGATGCAACGCTACAGAAAACATCTGCAGCCCTTCTGGGACGCACCTGCGCAGATTATGTCTCGAGGAAAGTACAGAACGGATTCCATAAAACCGTTTAATGTTGTGTTCGGAGGCGTCGGTAGAATGTTGTACTACTATTGAAGCAAAACTGATCCACAGGGACGTCCTGATGGGCAAAATCAGCTAACAGAGGGGAGGTTATACTCCCTTTGACAAAATACTTTAAACTCTGCATTAGGAAATGAAAATAGAAACTTTATCCATGAAACTCCTGCTTTGACTGACGTGCATTAACCTCTGACTGCCCCTTTGTTTTTCACACACACAAAAAAACTTTCCGCTACAAACCGCATAATCACATATCAACCTTTTTTGTGTGTCTGCTACAATGATGCAAATTAACCCGAAACTGTGTTGCCTTCCTTTCTATTTCACATTATTGGCATGAAAACATTATTCAAATGCCCATAAGTAAACCGTCATCGATTTATTCTTCAAAAATAAAATCATTTCCACTCTCTGATTTAATAAAGTCAATTAATACGCCATCCATAAGAATCCCTTTAGTGGCGCAAAAAATATCATGACACGCTTATGCATCCAGCCTCCTTCATGTGGTACACCGAGGCAGGAAATGTCAAAGAAAAATCAAAACAACAAAAAAAAAAGAAGATGACTAAAAAGTGATGTCAAGTAAGGAAAGAGAGAAAACATGGCTGCCAGGGAGATTTTTCTTCCCATTAAATTTGAGGCCAAGGTCAAAGAAGTCACTCAAAAAAGTGCAAATACCATAAAATAACACAAAAACAAAGTAAAAATGAATAAGAATGTGATTGTTGACCTCTAAGTTAGACCTTGACATGTTTGGTACTACAAAGTTTTAGATTTTTAAAAATAAAAGACAGCATCAAGTACGTGGACGTTGTTGCATTTGGCAAAGTTTTTATCATTTTGCCAATGTGAGCGATGTTTGTGTGCCAACAGATTTCAGCAGCGAGAGAGGAGAACCAGTTCAGTCTGGTTCTCCTCTCTCCTCGTATGTCTGCTTACGTAGCTCTCATTTTAGAAAGCTGTTTGAAATAATACCTTAGGAAATTTAATTTTCTTTATTAGGTACAAAAGATTAGACTTCCTTGATGCAATATGTATATATATATAGAATTAGTTTAATAATAATAAGTCATCTTAAGACAGATCTGAATAATACTGACAGATGCCCTGCGTGTAGCTGAATATCGGATCAGATCCAAATCCAGTCACTTCTTATTTACCGACTGTAGGTGGTTTTGTCGGCGGTCACTCTCCAAAAGAAATCTCCTGCCTCTCCTTTTTTGAATCAGTTCCTGCTTCTCTTCTAAAAAGCAGAGAATGAACATCAAAAATCTTGGGGGTCATTAAAATGTCCATCCAACAAACATGAGGCGAAAACTTAAATTTTAAATTCATTCGTCACAGTTTGATTGTAAAATACTTGAAAAGATGTGAGCCCCTTTAACTGTGACAAAAATGCACAGGCATAAAAGTAAATCAGTATAGAAGGCAAATACATGCTAACATCAATGTAAATTTGGCCAATGATTTGTTTATGTAAAACTACAGTTTGTGCGTCTGGATGTGATGACAGGATTGCATCAGAGGGAACATGGCTGATCAACATGTCTGCCATTTCTCTTTTCAGACCCGACTTATGTCACAAAAGATTCAAAAGGTTCACTACTCTCTTCGAGTTTTTTCAAGGACTCATCATTATGCAGCCGAAACAACCACAAACTATGCTTTAAAAGTTTAGACTGGAGCTTAATGTACAGTAAAGTGGAGAACTCCATTTTGTTAAGCAATTTACCGCTGAATTATAAATTATTCAAGAACAAAACAACTCCTAAATTCAAGAGATGAACGAGTGCCGTGTCTATACTCGGAGACTCTTAAGCTGGATCATTAACCACTTGGTGCCGGCAGCCGCAAAGTCAAAACTTTTCCCTAGTAAAATACCAAAGTTAACACAGTTGACAGATGGGAAATATGAGTTTAGTAACAACAGAGGGAATTTCAGCTGAACAATCTGCCATGCAGAAGATAATTTGTAGGGTGATGCATCTCCGAGGTTCTGCTTCAGATATTTGCTCAATCTCGAATGTGAAAGTCCTACGTGTTGGTGTTCAACTGTATCAGATTTAATTCCTCTTGTTTTCTTCTCTTCCTCCATTTTAATCTCAGTTCTTATATGTAGAAAATAATCAAAAGTCAAAAGAAAAACAATGACGTCTTCTTGACGCCTCCTGTTGTGCTTGTTCCCTTTATGTGGTCATCAGTGACCTGACGAGGATAATCCTCCAAAATCTTCTAGGTATTTTCTAATGGAAATAGTTTTTTATTGTTAAATTAAGATCGAGACGTTATCAAAACAACAAATGAATCCCTGCATTGCATCAACCTACAATTCTGTAGAGAGACTGCAGATGCAATTTTGTTGCATTTTCGTTTCTTATCATATAAGGAATAATAAATCACCTGTTAAGTGTAATAGAGGAATAATATAATAGCTGACACTTTACTGCATGTCCCTTTAACAGAGACAGAGCTGCCAACCATGATTTATGCTGTTGAAAGAAATGGATGGGAAAATGATACTTAATAGAGCCTAATAACCAAACTTAATGTCAGCAGTGGTAGACAACGCTTCATTGACCTCCGCCTGATGCATGCGTCGCCTGCGTCACAAGCATATGTTCAGTCAATGTGAAAAAAGCACACACAGTAAGTCCGCCTTTATTTTTTTTTCAAAACATATATGCGTTTGTAAAACCGTTTCCTGCCTGATGGGACATTAGTGGCCTAATGGTCTGCTTTATTGTCTGGCTAACAAAAGATAAGTCCAGGCTTTACTCAACTGCATTTGCTCTAATTTCCCTGGTATTACTGCATATTGCGCATTACGCTGCATTCACGACACAGCTGTTGCTCTTTTGGCTTAATGACAATGCATCCTTATGGGTTAATTAAAATGCTAAAAAAAAATAACTAAATAAATAAAAAAATAAAACAACAGCTGTTGTCTAAAAAGCTTTTAGAAACGTTGGAATAAGTTGCAAGCAGCACTGTTATTCTGACATAAACCAAGCTGGACACGGAGAGACGTGATATGTTTACACACACCGAGGTTTCAGAAAATGTCAAGAAAGGTCAGAACTGTTATTGGCTCTGACATTTCATTTAACGGTGTCTATGGATGGCTTTCAAAATTATATGCAGAATTTGACTATTGGACAGTAAGGCTGGAATGAGAAATACATACAGTCCTGTAGACAGAGCTTATTTATGTTGTTAAAAAATAACTAGTAGATTAATGGATGTAAATCAATACAGCGGCAACTGCCTTTAAACGCCGTTTAAAATGTGTGGTTTTGTAATGCAATGGGAGAAAGCGGTGCAAAGATCACCACTGATAACTTGATTTAATTATTAAATATAATTAACGACAATTAAATATCTTGAAATGTCATAATTTCACAATATTTACAAGAAGGGCATAATTTTTTTTCTTCATGTTTGTACAATTGACAGGTGTACTACACATTCTGTTTTATGTTATCATTCAACATCACAGTGTCTTTAGTCTGAGGCTTCTGCAGATTTGCTGTGACACAGACTGCTACAGGACATCCTTCCTACCTACAGCCAGCAGCCGCTACAACAACTTTGAGAAACCTTGAATAACATTTAATTTCCCTTTGTACTTTTGAAACTGAATGAAATAGGTTTTTTTCAAAACTATCAAACACTGTTGTCTTCTGTACTCCTTACAACATTGTATGATAAAGTTAAGCTCAAATCAGTAACATTGTTTGCAGATCCGAATCAATGTTCACTCACTCAAGGTTTGTTTCTAAAAGGAAACGACGGAGGAATATTCAAAAGAAATCAATGAATTTATAAGAGCTTCTATTTCTGAAAAGGAAAAAAGCAAAAAGAACTAAATAATAATAGTAATAAACTTGGAGCCGTCACTCAAGACAAACCCGGTTAAAACCATCAAACAGCTGGTCATTAATTATGAGAAGGGTTTGATTGCTGTATTCCCAAACAAGATGTTTACATTGAATATTTTTATTAAAATGTACATAAACCAGATTTACATGTATAAAAGAGATTCTGGTTTTACAGTATCCTTTGAGAAATGACTGTCTCATTTATTGTCAGACTCAAAGGATTGAATTAAATTGTACAAGCAACATTTTTCTCTGAGTTTTTGTACTGAAACCAGATGATTTGGGTGAAACCTGGGAAGCTGATAAAGACCAAATTCATGCACTTTACATGTTAGTGTTACT
This sequence comes from Girardinus metallicus, assembly GCA_903067095.1. NCBI lineage: Eukaryota > Metazoa > Chordata > Actinopteri > Cyprinodontiformes > Poeciliidae > Girardinus > Girardinus metallicus. The sequence goes on from CAEGAE010037637.1 coordinate 43,128, forward strand.
TTAATATTTATGATCCAAACATGTAGTTTCAGCCCTCGCAAACTACAACCAGTAAAAAAAAAAAAAAAGAAACAACTGGCTCCCTCTGCTCAGATAGAAGCTTTAAATCCAAAGATTAATCAATTATTCACCATTAACCTGAAGCTGCTCACCTTGTAGATTCTCCAAATGGTTCTCAGGAGCAAACCATCTGGAGTGCTGCGTTTCCTTGCTGCAGTTCAAAGCAGAAATGCTCAGCCACGGTGCTGACTGTTTGTCCCCCTCATGTCTCCAGCACACAAAAACAACATACGCGTCCACTGGAGAGGTTCAGTGGAGTGTTTATTTTAAGCCATTATCACTTAGTAGGAATGAAAAGACAAGTCTGTCAGAAAGCTGATGACTGACAGTAATTTATACACGAACGCTTTTATGTTAAGCTGAAAGAAACTTGCAATCTGGACTCGGATATAAAAAAAAAATCTTCATTCCTAACAGACAAACGCCCTCTACACATCTTTACTAAAGCAGTAAAAATGAATAGCAAAACTGGGATACAATTTGTTTTATAATCGCTTAAACATGTTCATTAATATCATTTCTAAATTGTAAGAATACTGGCAACTTTTAGAAAAGTATTTCATAGTACACTGAGGAAATAACCTGCATAGGTTATGCCAACTTCAAACTATATGTGTGTGAGTTTTGCTCCTGAGGTTGTTCAGTCTAGTTTCATCAGACCATTATGTAAATGCCTGTAGTTCCAACGGTGTATGAAATAATGTAGCATTTGAGAATGTGGCTCATCTAATTTGATCTCTTTTTCGTTTTGAAATGACAAAACATTGTGTGGGATGAACATTGCAACCCAGAAACATTGTTCCCTTCAAACATTTTCCACAGCTTTGAAATTTTCATCAAAAGTGTTACTGCCGAATCCCACGTTTTTGATGCCGTCCGCAGTAATGAAGATGTATTCACTTCAACAAGCTGAACACCAGGGGTGGCTGAAATGGCTTCACGTCCTGGTTAACTCTGCCAATAATCACTTGACCACTTCGGGGTCACTCCTGGACTCTACAGACCAATCAAACTAGTCGAAAGCCAGTTTTCTGCAACTTTTATGAGTGTCCACGGTCAATCACAAATGTCTGGATCGCCTCATGCTGACAGATTTTTTATTGAGAGAAAGCCTGCATGTTTTCTGACCGTCCTGGCATGGGCCCATAACCTTAGAGATCTGTCATCAAAACAGACATTCAACATAAAATTATAATTCAGGGCAACTTTTTTTGTAAGCTTTACTGGCACAAAATTGAAATGCTAGAAGGAGGAAGGAATTAACACAATAAACTGGAAAACTTTCAAGCCGTACCTCTGTTATTTAGAAAAGACTTTGGTGGCTCCTGTGTGTGTGTGCATCTGAATGTCTGCAGATAAGACAGTCGAGAGTATTGCACACACATATCTATCTCTCCTGTTTAATCTCTAAACTCAAGGCTGAATCTCTATAACTCATACATTTTTGGTAAATAGAGCCTGTTTCGGCACTTGAGCCTGCCTGAGTCCAGGTGGGCTCGGGCAGGTTCATGAGTTATGTTTAATTCACATTAGCTGTGTTCTTGTTCAGCTGCCATGGTTAAAGGGAGTCAAGGTTTTATCATAAAGAAACATCAACCTTGCGTTGGTTTAGAAAATGTTAGACTTATTTTCCCTTCTGACAACTAATGCTAGAAAATATGCAAATGAGAGCAGATGTTTTAAGTATTTGTCAAATTTGAAATCCTACGTATATGAACAAACAAGAGAAAAAATCAGATTTTTGTAGATTGACATCATCCAATGCACTGTTAACCTTAAAATTATTAAGCCAATAGAACGAATGCTGGTTTGTTTCATGCATTGGTCACAAAGATTGAAAAAGCTGTTTTTTTTTTTAAAAAAACTCTGTATCTGATATTAAAAGTTTTACTTTGGAGGACCTGTTATTATACATTACTATATTTAATCGGACTACAATTATGAGTTGATATCCTTCCTGTCAGTGTCCTAACAATGAACGTACAGGTATTACTTCTTAGTGTTTCAGTGAGGAACTATGAATGTGATTTATTCATTTTCACCCCGTGTGAAATGAACTGTTAAGATCTGTCAATAACAGATCAGGTTTACGACCTTATAGATTATGTGGATTTTCTTCTGTTCATAACGGGGATGTTTTTAGTCCATAAACAGGGAGAACTGAAAGAAAACACCAACTTTCAGTTGACTAATTACAGTGCTTTTAAGAAAGAAATGCACAGGGCTTTGACTAAACTACATAATATACTTTGTTTCATGAGTAAGTCTTAAAATAATGCAACACATCACACATTATAGAGAAATTCTGATCAGAACACAATATTCTCAAGTAGCTGCTAATTCTGTATGCATTAGTTTGTTTTATTAACCGCTTTCATTAGCAAATCACTAGATTGCGCAATCTATCTATCATCGCTTCCAGGTGTTTGGACAACATTAAAATATTCATTACCAAGTATGATTGGATGCAGCTGCTCAGAAGTCGCCTACTGGACGACTTCTCGACATTTCTATTCCTATTCCTATTTGTTATTGCGGTACAAAACAAAGACCTGTTGTGTCAACACATGCAAATACAATTATAAAAAAAAAAAAAAAAAAAGAAATGCAACTATCTAAACTACTTTATAATACAAATGAATTTGTGACTGACAAAAGCTGGCTCCACAAGCACAGTGCAGGCCGCCGTTTGCTGCTATCAGACGCCTCCAATACTCATGATAACACTTTTATACCTCCATGCTTTCAAAATGTCAGCAAGGCTGGCATTCAGTCTCCTGCAGGTTGCCATCTGAGGAAGACTAATTTCATATCTGATGCTTTAAACAGAAATGCCAATGAACAACAGTGGTGGCCTACATCTGACAGTTTAGTGGAAAACATATTTAAGGTTTGTTTATTTATGCAAGGCAGGCACATCAAATTATGCTTTTCATTTTTGCTTAAGTCCAATATGTTTTACAAGAAATGTAAAGCACAAACACCTTGATCGTGTATCTAAGAATAAAATGTTCAGGCATTTAAGAGTCAATATTCACACGATTAAGATTTTTACTTTTGCAGTTTACAAATAAATACTTAAAGAACATTGTTTTCCAGTACATGGGAAATTGCAGGATCAGCTGTTTTCTAAATTGTTTAATTTAAACTCCTTTCAATTCAATTCAGTTGAGGTTATGTGCACACCAGTCATAGTGACATAATAACTAATAATTCAGTTTACAAGGAAACTTGCTCAAATTCATACACAGAATGCAGAAAAAATGTGTTCAAAAAATCAAATGCAGAAATATCACACAGACATATTCAAATGCTATTAAATATAGTCTGACTCAATCCTATAGTAGAAAATAAAACCCCAGTGGGGTGCTTAATGAAGCCCGGTTGATTTCTGGTGCTTTCTTAAAACCAGCCCTTGGAGATGACCGTCTGCTCTGATTGCTCAAGTTGTTGTTCAAATTATTTCAAGGTTTTTATGCTTCCAATTTTATGAAGTTAATATATCTACATGTATTTGTTTTATGCTCTGCCAGCTAAAATTCTGACTCCTGGAGCTCAAAGTTTGAATCACGCAGCTGATCTGGTGGTTGCACTGTGCTTGGGTTCCTGCATGGTGATAAACTATTGCTGTCTTCTTCCTTCTGTTAACTTTGAGAAAAGATAAATAAATAAATGCATTGATGTACACAGCATGCGAGCTCGGTGGTATATTCATCCTATACAACGGAGCCAGCAAAACACTCTGTAATCAGGCTATCGCTCTAAGCATTTACCTGAGCTAAACAAAACGTCAAACGTTGTGCACAAATAGGAGCTTTTTTTTTTTTTTTTTTTCCATTTTAGACTTCAAACATTCATCCACATCAAAGCCAGGAATGCACTTAGCTAAAGTTTAACTTGTGAATCTCTAGAAAAGTTTCAAGCACACACGCACACGCACACGCACACACACACGCAGCCTGTAATTTCACTGTACTAAATAGTCGCCTTGTTCGCACCGTTTTCCTCATGCAGAAGAACTTCAGCTTATCGAACGCGGGCCTCGTTAACAATGCAGCTCATTGAGACGAATCTAGTCAGCTTCTCCACTGGTCTTGTGATGTGGCCTTTGAGAGCGAGAGCGGCTGGCTTCCAAGGGACGGCAGTAACGCTGAGGGCGAATGTAACAAAGTTCCTGCAGTTAAAAATGTGAGATTCTTTTCTAATCTTGCTATTCCTAAAGCTCAGATTCAAAGTAATGTTGCAACCAAACAGTCCTTCCAACACCGTGTTTTGCGATTTTTCATATTGTATGTCAAATTGCCGGGGAAGAAAGACGAACTGCCTCCTTTGTATCTTTGCGGTTATCTTTTACATTCTGCTTGGTGCTTTTGTCATTTCAAAGTTGTTAACCATAACAACTTTGATTGATATTGAAGGAAATTGCTTTTGTTTGACTTAAGGTCAAACAAAAGCCACAAAGAGGTAATCAAAGTTATTCTCTTCACTTTCAGTGGTTTTAATTATATGAATTCTAAGTGTAGGAGTGATTTTTTTTTTTTTTTTTTTTTTTGTCCAGACATCCATCACAAGTAGATGTCCTATTTGTGGACTCTCTTTAATAAAACACAATGAAAATTAGCAGGAGAAGGATTATTTTATGAATGCAAAAGTATTTTGAGGAAATGTTGCTGACCTCGATAGTGAGCAACATGGGAAAAAAAAAAAAAAAAATGTCACAGATTTAGTCTCAACCAAAGCAGCATCATGAATATCAAGCCTCCAATCCAGAGTGACAGGTGGAAATAACAGAATGTGAACAATCACCTCATTTTGACCTTTAGAAACAAATTTTCAGGTCAAAATCAAGCATAGAGAACAAATTGCGGTAGATAATTTCTCCACATCCTCTATCATTTTAGAAAAAAAAACATATAATAAAAAATATATAAAGAGCAGTGAAGAGTCTTCCCTGCTCTCTGTGTCGCTTAAAGCAAACAGATTGCCGAGAAAACTCCAGAATCCGTCTGTAGGTTTTCCACTCAGATCTCTGTTTGAAATTGATGTGAAGTGGATCACGTCAGGCGACTGTTTTCTACCCACCGCTGAAGGATTTCTGACCACTACCTCCCACTCTGCTTGTCTTCCAATCCCACGACACAAAAAGCAATCAGTGACTCGAGATCACATATTACCCAGAAGAACTGGATGTTCTGTCTTTTTTTATTATTATTATCATTATTGTAATTTTTAGTTTATTTCTGCTGGTACAGACAAAAAATGTCAATACAGTCTACAGAGTCGGTGTTCGGTAAGTGAGACCACTGTTGCGTGCAACAGAAAAAGGTTTCTTTCACAACCAGGTGAAGTTATTGTGAATTTGATGACCCCTCTTATTTTAAATGAGGATTAATCTGGAGGAGCAGAGCACATCAGTGCCCTCAGCTGCTGGGAAAATATGTACAATTAAATTCAATCCTGTCCACCTGAATGATTTTCTTGGAGTGAAAAATGATCTGCAGTGCAGGAGGTAAAGTAACAACAGCAAAAAAATAAATACAATCATAATTTGATTTACTCACCAGAGGGATCACTCTTGCAATCCCGGACGTTGCACTTTTTGGTGTTACTAGGCTTAAGCTTGTGTTCACACTGAACCTGATCCACCTCCTCTAAAGCCTCGGTCCTGGTGTCGACGCACTTGATGAGCCGGTGCTGCAGTCCTCCTCCACAAGAAGCTGAACACTGCACACAGAAAGATTTCACAAAATTTTCACAAAGCGAAATAATACAGTTCACAGTTTGTTTTTGTTTTTTTTTTTGTTTGAAACGGTCAACGTTGACAATTTATCATTTAGCTTTGCAGCGTGATTTACAAAACCAGAAGTTTGAAACCGTCTTATCTCCAGTGTGAGCACTTTTTGTTTCCATTTCAGTTAATTCAGAACCAGAGCTTACATAACACTGGCCCTGAGTGCTTTGGATAATGCAGTTTGTCAACTGAGGAAAAGAGTCTTCATCTTTACAAAAAGAAACAACGCAATTACTGAGGTATTAAACAGCAGTGAATAGATTATAGGAAGGAATGAGAAGGTACAAAAAGTTTTGAAAGCAATATGTGTTGGTGGTTCCAAAACTTTTTAATTTGGGTGATTTTAGGAGCGGTAATCTCAGATATATCCTCCCATCTACAGTAAATCCAAGTATTATTTATACAACCGGCAGATTTGGATTTTAGTTTCTCATTTTGGTTGGAAAAAGTCTGAATTTTATAAATTTAATTTAGAAATGGCAAATCGAGATGTAGTTATAGTGTGTTCAGTTGAACCCTGTAATGGTATTAAAGTAATATAAACTCGAGGCTTGTTGCATCCTTCCACTGGTACTTTGAATATTCATCTTTGGTGCTGAGGTCGGAAGGCCTCCTTGCCATCACCCTAATCTATAGTTCAGGTTCCAGTTGTGACATTGGTAGGGTCACTTCAGAACCTTACTGGTTCTAATCAGATGAAACACGCTGGTGAAATAAATTATTACCATCCATTAAGAAGATCACATCTGGGGAAAAAAATGACATCTCTAATAATTATGTTTGGATATTCGGGGTGAATATCAGGAAGGAAGACATTATATTGAACAAAACACTCTCTCTTCAGAGAGAAATCACTTTACTGTACAACCACTGAAATGTAAAACGTGGATAATTTTGACATCAAATTCTGGACGTCTTTGAGCAAGAAGGTTTCGCAATTCCAATCTAGCCTAGAAGAAGAAAACGTGTGCATGTGTAAGAATATTACAGGATTTATCATCTTTTACATAAAATGTTCATGGCAGAGGTTAAAAAAAAAAGGACATGAATGACAAATTCATCAGCTGACATCCATGATGTCAAAAAAAGGGATTCTTCTGCCCCTTTATAATTAAAAGAGTATCAACAATGAAGTTGCTCTTAAATGAAGTTGGACTGAATATTGCGTTAGAGTACCTGTCCCCACGACCCAGTGAGCCACTGAGCACAAGCCTGGCTGTTGCAGGACTGAAGAGCGCTTGGCTGAAGGTCTTGGTCGCATCGATCATCTTCTGGACAGGCGACAATGCGCTGCTGCTCACCGCCTCCACATACCTCAGAGCACTGAGAAACACACAGCATCAGACACGCGTAGTCGGTACACATTTGTGGTTTGGGAGAAGTGATCAATTTGTCACCTGATTGTGAAAAGAAAAGAAAAAAAAAATTGAGGTTTTAAAAATTTATCGCACACAAATGTCACACGGACAGGAAAGTTGCTTTAACTCCTCGGGTCCATAATGAAAGCTGTCTCACAAAGACGAATCACTTGCGTGAATGTGATTCTGCTTCTCTTCTTTCTTTTTTTTTTGTCTCCCTCCATCGGGCTTCGTGAGGCATCTCCAGGAAAGAAGGGTAAAAAAATGAAAACCCCAGCTTTTGTTCAAATTTCTGTTTTGAAGTCATGCAGGAATGACTACCATGTTTGTGCAGGAAAAGGAAGAGCGACGGGCTTGTTACAGAAAGCAATTTCTAAACTTCTAAAGAATAGTTTTTCTGCAACATTTATAAAACTCAGGCTGTGCCTCAGAATTTACAGCAGCTGGATGAGTCAGAACCTCGAGTATCAGACGTCTTTGTTAGCCAGACAAAGCAGCGGCTCCAATACACCACTCTGTGGTGAGTTTGAATCTTTATCAAAAGCACTGAAATCTATCGTGTGCTGACACATTGTTCAGTGCAAACGCTAGACACAGACTGAACCACAGAATGCTTTTTTTCCTTACAAATAGAGAAAACTTAAAACTTGTCCATGAAGGCCAAATTGCAACGTTTTGTGACCAAAAATTATGAAGCACAGTTAGTGATGGAACAAAAAAACCAAAAGTGTCCCTTTGGTGGCATGCAAATGTGGGACAGAAATATGGGCGATATTTTAATACATATCTGTCTATTGATCTATAAATCAATAGTTTATTGTACATGAATTAGAAAGAACAAAATAACAAAACAAGTTCAAAATCAAATCCACCTCAAATTTAAAGTTAACTGGAGTCCCTGTCATTAACTCGAAGACTCCTGGGGTTGACACTGACGAAATATATGAATAAAAAAATGAAGATAGAAAATAAAAAGTATTTATAATCATAAAGAAAAGATAAGACATTTTTAGACAAAGGAGTTGCTTACGGTGAGTAAAATAAATTTCTTATATTTCAGAAGACCAAGGATATTTTAGCAGTAGTTTATAACCCAACATGCACTCTTTTTTAAAAGTGATTGTTCGGCTTAATTTATTTTGCAGTTATGATGTTTATATTAGAGCTGCACAGTGGTGCAGTTGGTAGCACTGTTGCCTTGCAGGAAGAAGGTTCTGGGTTCGATTCCCGGCCCGGAGTCTTTCTGCATGGAGTTTACATGTTCTCCCTGTGCATGGTGGGTTCTCTCCGGGTTCTCCAGCAGTCCAAAAACCCTAGGTGTGTGTGTGCATGGTCTCTGTGTTGCCCTGCGACAGACTGGCGACCTGTCCAGGTGACCCCGCCTCTCGCCCAGAACGTTAGATGGAGATGGACACCAGCAGCCCTCCTGACCCCACTAGGGACAAGGGTGTTAGAAGATGGATGTTTATATTAATTTTTTTAAATTTCCAACATTTTCACATAACTTTAGGCTTTCTGTTCGTCTGATGAGTTCATTTCTGAATAATAAATCAGATGATCTGTTCAGTTACTTTAGTAGACTTCACCAAATGCTTTTTGTTGTATTAATTATAGATCAAAAGATCTTTCCACGTTAGTTTATTCCTTTGTATTTAGTTCCTTTGCATTTCTTGAATTTTGTTCTTTGTGCTTATTTCATTTCTTAGCTTTTCTTGGTTTATGATGTCCTCTTCAGTTTTTCTCTGCCTCCAGGTTCTGATGCATCTACTCTCACCTTTTCCATTTACTTCTTTATCCCCATGTGTTTCACCTCTCATATAAGCTCTTGATTCTTCACTGTTTGCCACCGGATTCTCCGTTTTCATGCCCGGAAGCACATCTATTTCCTTGCTATGTTCAATATGCCACTTCTCCCGTTGTGCTTATTAAATTTCATGCCTCTCATCAGCGGCTGTCTAGGGATTGGTGCTCTGTCTCTTCCCCACGAAGCTTGACAGGTTGTCATGGTGCTTCTGTGTGTGAGCGGAGCGTTACAGGATGGGAACGGGAGTGTGTGTCTTTAATGTTGTTGTTGGTTTTATTTATTTATTTTTGCGCAAAGCGCAGCTGTAGGGGGAGCACAATGAAGTGCAGACTAATATAACACCTGTTATAACACCGAAAAAATGTCTCGGTACGCACCGAGCGCTGGAAAGAAAAAGTCCCGGAACGGGGAGGGGTAATCCGAACCGGCGCATGCTGGTAGTGTGTGCAGCAACTGAGAGTTACATTTGCTAACAACTTAGGACTGTTTGATTAAAGCATCTCAAGATTGGATATATTATGATGATACTGGATGTCAGAAATGTTAAGGCTTCACAATCTGAGAGAATTGCTGATTGTCCCGCAAACAATTCTCCACCATCGCCTGTAACAAGGTAAGCCGATAAAGATTACTGCTGGACAATCTCACTTAAATAATGGAAAATTGAGTGGATGGAAAACATGTGGTAAAAAAAAAAATGTTATACAGGCCAACAGCCAGGATTAAGATGCAAACCCCAAATAAGACTTTGGGAAAGATTCACAAGGTGTAGGCTGATGTTCTTCAGCCTACACCTCGTGTAGGCTGAAGAACACACAGGAGTCAACACATAGATGCAACCAGGAAAAGGGCAACAAATGTTGCATTTGTTGTGTCAAGCTAATCCTGAAGCAGAGACGTCACTAACTGCAGCTTACTAAGGAGAACATCTCAGCTGAGCCACAGGCTTATTGCATGCATGCCACGATAATTCATGCAGAAGGAGCTCAGAGTGTGTATTCTGCACCGAGCACAGACTTGGGTCCACGGTGCTGATTTGAAAAATATTTAAGCCTTTTTCCAACATTTCAAGACATAATTTTCTTGTTGAGCTATTAAAGAGGCTCTCCTGGACACGCTTGCAACGGCAGTGAATGTGTTAGAGCTGACTGCGCTGTACTGAGTCAGCTCCCTGTTTTTCCACAATGCCAAATCCCTCAATGCAATTCATTTCATCCTCTCCAAATGAACACACACACACACACACAGCAAAAGCGCCAAGCAACAAATGCAGCATTCTGACAGTTCAGCATCCGTCCCGTCTTGCATCAGTGTAATAAATGAATATTCAGGCATTCCCAGAGAAAGGTTTACCAAGCTAAAACGGATCTGACAGCAGTCTGTTTCGGCAGTGCAGCAGCTCAGTGCTTTACAAAGATGAAAATGTTACCGACACAGAGGCAATCTGTTTCTTATGCAACACTGTGTAATACGGAAACAAGTAGATTTAAATATAGCTTAAAGGTCTCCAGGTATATTTGAATCAAACCATAAAAACATGCAGATATTTTTTATTTATCATAAAATACCATACAGTTTCCGATAGATTTCCTTCAGAGGATCTTTCTTTTTTTGAGAACTTTGATCGCATTCAACAATTTTCAGCACAATTCATGGCCATGACAGCATATTTTCCGTTTCTGTTTAAAGAATGGGAGAGGTGGATAAATGAAGAATAAAAAATGACATCTCATCTGCAACTTATGAGCAGATGATTCTGATAATTGTACCTTTCATAAAATCCAGCAAAGATTTAATACAAGACCTGACGGATGAGTCACTTGCTCTTCATATGCTCTGAGAATCCTGTTTCATGTTTGTCTCTTAGGCCTTTTTTTTTTAATATAGATTCAGCTGAAGACACAGGGATAGCTTCTCTCATTCTGACAAGCTGCTTCTGAAGTAACCATCCAATTTAAAACTGGTTACATATAAATTCATTTCTGAGTATTAGGAGTCTTTCTGCCTCAAAGATTCATGTGTCAAAGTTAAGAGGCTGAAAGAAAAAGTTCACTCTTTGAAATAGTTCGGTGACTTTGAAAAAAGATGTTTCCGAAATAAAAAGAAAGGGACCTATTTATTTGCTTTTTAAAGACGGATATGTTGCCTCTGTAATAATATCTGGAAATCCACGGCTAATTCCAAAACAGATTGTTTACGTTACAAAAAAGAAACTGATTGTCAAAGTGTTAGCTGGATATGTGAGCGCTAATTAGCAACACAGAAAAAGGATTAAGTGAGCACTTTTGCTACCTAGATTATCCAGAAATCATTCAAGAACAATAAGTGACTTTATGAAGTAAATGGGTAAAGAGCACCTCACCTAAAACTTTCTGTTATGAAGTATGCAACAGTTTGAAATCTGGGATTACAACAAAGAAAAATAAAACCTGAGAAGAGGATGCAACTCAGCAGCCGAACCATCCATTCAAGGCAAGAAGGAGAAGAGGAAAACGTGAAAATGGCCCCGGGAAGCAAACTGGGCACCAAAACGTAAAAAAAAGTATAATTCCCCTCTGTTCGCTATAATATAACACTATAGACGCTATATGTGGTGCAGCTGCTCCAACAATGAGCCATGTGGCACCCCAATCATCACCAATCTAGTGTTGTTAATCCATCACGAGTGAAACATGAACTTATTATGTAAAGTGAGCCTGGCTCAATCACTTCATGACCCGATGATAAAAAAATAAAAAAGAAGAACCTCAGACGGTCCTTTTCCAGGTGTTAGCTTTCAAAGCCCCAACACAGGCATAGTGCTGAGGACATTTGTAGTTTCATAGAAAGACAGAGTTTCCATGGAGACTCCGTGTTTCATGGAAAACGGAGTTTCCATGAAACACAACATTGCATTGTGGAAGCAACGCAATGCCAGGAGCCAGAGGACTTTGAAATATCTTACTTTTGCACAGTATGCTGCTCTCCACCAATTATCAGAGTGCTCTCACAACATGTTAGATTTTGCTCGACCAGCCGACTGGGAGCTGATTGGATTCTGACCCAGCAGGCGCTGGAGAAGGAGGAGGGAGAGAAAAGCAGGACTTTGTTTCTAAGTGCTACTCTGCTCCTCCTGTGATGTGATTGTGTATGTCAACTTGTCTCTGTTGTGCAATGAAGAGCTTTTCTGATTTCGCTTCCATTTTCTAATGTTGCTACAATTTAATATACAATAACTATTGATGGTTTTTATTCCGGAGACAGTTGGTGATTCGCAGGATGGTAGAGTAAATTGGAGTAATAATACTTGACATCGGCTTCATTGTACTCCATTGTACTTCACTGAACCCAATATGACATTTTCTTTTAATTACTTTTTTCTCTAACATTTTTTTTACATTCGAACTACATAAATTATTTCAATCATTCTTGTCAGAACCAAAGAAGAAAACATAACTTCAGTCTCCAAGATACTGCTCTTATCAATTTTTATTACTTATTTCCTCTAAATATACTATCAAAAAATATACACTTTTTCAGATGACATTCGATTTATATATTTTTCTATCACCACATTCGTCTTAGGTGGTCATTGAACTATGCATCAAAGATCAGATCTCAAAGATCAGAAATGAAACCAAGCATGAGTCAGAAAACATTTAAAAAGAAAGAAATAAGAATAAATGAACTACTTGATTACCAAAGATTCTATGACATATTGAAGTATGACTACACTTTACAGCTCTGATCAGTCTCGTTATTTAGCTCACCTGGCCCCAGGAGGAAGTGTACCAGTCAAGGCATGTCTGAACGTTGCAGGGCATTTGTGTTAGCGGCCTGGTGAACATGGCCCGGCAGTGGAAAGGTCGAAGAGGTCTTTGGTTTCTCAAGTCAAAACACTGGACCTCTCTGAATCTCATTCCACCTTCACAGTTCTTGGTGCACTACGGGTCAGAGGGGAAGCACATAAACCAACGAGGCATGAGAAAGCAGGAAGAATTCTCCTTCCCGACAATAATTAGTTTGGTGAAACCCAAAATGTGGTGGTTCAGAAGTGAAAAGGTCCAACATATACAGCAGAGTTTCATGCCATCTCACCTTACTCCACTCCCCGACCTTCCACGTGGAGCAAGGCCTCAGGTAGCACTGTCGGGCAGGCGCAGGCCTCTTGCTCTGATCGCAGTCGGATTCTGAGCCCGTACTGCAAACCAAAGTCCTCCAGACGGCACCCAGACCACAGGTAGTGGAGCACTGTCCACAGACAAAGTCATTTAAGAGAGAACAAGTCTGAGAGCTTAAAACCAAAGAGACATAATTCACATTTCCCCAGCTTGTCATCTACACTCCACTGGTTTTACACTTTGAGATTTAAGGGATTAGAAACATTAACCACACCAGGAAGCAAAAGAACTATGTTTGAGGATGAAAGTTGCAAACTGTATGTTGTATTGGTCAATTTATACATCAAACACTTGATGTTTTAATTGTCATTACTGTATCATTAAAACAGGTAGGATGTGGAAAATAAGTCAAAAGTACGCACGGTGCTCCAGTTACCGGTAACCCAGAAAGCGGGCCCTCTGTCTGGGGAGGCTGACGTTTGGACTGGATGCAGCCACAGGCCTGGCAGATGGGTTGGCAGAGATCTGGGTGTAGTCGATTTTGTGTGCTGTGGAGGAGCTGAGCTGAATTTAGGAAACGCCGATGTAATCATCGACCGGTATGAAGGGTCGGGGTGACTGTTTCCGTGGCCCTGCATCACTGAGGGAACGGATATTTCATTGTAGTCAAAATCGGAAAAACGAAATGAAGGAGGCTGGAATGTGGGGTCTGTTCCAGTTGTCTCGGTGTATGGAGGTATCTGTTTTACATCTGGAGGAATATTTGTAGCTCCCTGAAGATTTTTATCCGACCTGACTTCTGTTTCAGTTACAGATATGGAGTCGTCAGATGTGCCCTGTTTACCTGAGATTAGAAGGAGAGGAATGGTAGGAGGAAAGGGTTTATGAGAGGGAAGAGGTGACGATGTGCCCAGCTGGTCCCACCAGCCATCATCACTCGCGGCAACATTATTCTGATTCAGCATCCAGTCCTTTATTGTGAAAGCACCTGGTATATCTGTGTCCTGACTGGTTGTTTGAGGTATTTCTGATACGTTAATATCTAGTTCAGTCACAGCATGAGTTGCCTTCTCTGGCAACGGAGAACCTAAAGGTTCTGAACTCTCTACATTTTTATCTGCAGAGATGTAAAACTTGGCCTCCTCTCGAGCATTCGATTTTGTAGCAACAGCAGTGGTTTGATGTCTGGCAGCCAGAGCGCTGTGTGTTGGAGTCACAGAGAGACGGTTAAAGTGATTTTCCACTTCACTGAAATCGGTGTCGTTATTTTCCACCTCTTCTCCAGATTGACCCCATGTTTCATCCTCCGCAGGTTGCTTTGTGCTGAAAACCAGACTCTGCATTGTGCCGGTGACTCCAGGCCACAGACTTTTTCCTTTTTTTCCCGTTCGTGAATGCGAGTTCATGGAGGGCGGCGACGGTCGGGTGGCAGACACTGGAAGGAGGTGATCTTCATAAAGGAAGTCATTTATTTCATCTTGATTTACTTCCTCTAACGTCGCCTGCGTGTCGTCTGTTTCTGTGCTTTGTGGCTCTTGAGTTTGCAAGAGGTGGGGCTCTGTGATTGTCGCAGCTGGTGAAGTAGCTGTGGGAGCTTGTGGAATATCTGTCCAAGCATTTGCTATCATGCTGTGGGTTGGCTTGGCTTCCTGTGGAGAGTTGTCCTCCGACTCCTCCCCAAAGCGCCCAAGTTCATTCGATAAGTCTTCATGAAAGTTGATGAAGTTGTAATCGTAGTAAAAATCATCAATGTGAACACTGGTTTCATGAGAGGGCTCATCCTCGTCAATGAAGCGGTTATTCTCAATGTTGTTGTGGTAGTGAAAATCATCCTCAACCACATACTTATGGTCGTTCTGACTCCTCGGCTGACCTCTGGTGGTGCTGTATTTTGGGGGAGGCTTAGCTTCAGGTATGGCGTTTATCTCATTGAGCACTTCCTTGCTCGACCAGCCACTGCCGGACCATTCGATGTCTCCAAAATTACCCAAAACCTGGTGACAGTCCTGAACCTGGCAGCTCATGGCAGATGACGGTTTGTTTAGAGGATCACAATCAACTGCGGTGTTTCTTGAGCAGGTGACATTGCGGTGGCGCAGTCCAGGACCACAGGAGACCGAGCACTGCGGGCAAGAAACACAAGACATATGGCAATTACAAGCATTTACACGTGCAAGTTCAAACTGCGATTCAAAATAACACTGTGGAACCAAAACAGGCTGAATGGTGGATAAATTGGTTGCACTATTGCCAACCGGCAAGAAGGGCTGTGTTCGAATTCCAGCCTGGCGTCTTTCTGCAAGAAGCTCCTCATGGGTTCTCGCTGGGTACTCCAACGTCCTCAGACAGAACTATGACTTCTAGATTAATTGGTCTTTCCAAAATTGTCCTTAAGTGTGAGTTTATGGCTGTGTGTCTTGTATCGCAACATTGACCTGTGATGCTGTACACCACCTCTCACCCACTGACCCTAGAGATAAAAACATGGGACCCCCTGCAGGACAGTAGATGACAGATGGATGTTCCATATCTATATGCAGTTTTAACTAGCAAAGCTCTAATAAAGCACGAAAAATGTTTCCTTAACAGATGTTGTCCCTCTTGGTCAGTTAATGTGGACAAGGTTAGCAAGCAATTGTACTTCTGGGGTGGAAATTAATACGTTCATTAATTGTGTTTCCTTTATTTAACCAGGTTAAGACTTCACTGGGATTAAGATCTTGTATGCAAAGAGTGCCAGAGCAGAAAATCTGCACCATTACACATAAAAATAAAGATAAACACCCAAATTTGTATTTTGTAATATCAAAACTGTACTAAAAAAGGAAGTCGGAGGAAAAGGAAGGGTATTTTGGTCTTTAATACACGTTACATTTTGTGGATTAACATCTTGTTCGTCTGGCATGAGTTTGAATCAGAATATGATATCCAGCAATTCAGGATTTAGCACCAGCAGGAAATCAGACATAATCTTAGGACAGAACTTATGTACTTTTGTCATCGATTAAAGCATCTACAGATTGAGTTAGTCTAATGTAGAGTTATCAGAATCAAAGAACCAATTTGGAAAATAATCATTGGGAAAAAAAATCTGTTTTTATTATTGATAAAAGGCAGCTCATTGTGCTCCAACTCAAGATGTTTCAATTACAACATCCATATTTTTCCCTTTTTATTTCAGTAATAATAATTGGTTAATATTCATATTAAATGCATCTAAGCAGTTTTACGTAATATGTGCCATTTTATAATTGGTCCAGAAACAGTTTATGAGCCACAATTTAAAAACTGTAATAAAAATGTAAAGTTATTATAAAAATGTCTGTTTAACACATCACAGTCTTCTTTCTTGATAATTAAAGTAATAAAGTAATATTGCACTGCCACACAATATTTAATAGACCCAAGGGGCAAAAAAAAAGTTTTACATTCATGCTTCTATATTATTGCAAATAATTTTGTCTGTTTAATGCTATAATGGAATATTCAAATTAATTCGTCTAGCCAAGAAAATTATGACGACCCTAGTCTAATTATTTTATTTAAAATAACAAAGAAATCACATTATGAAATACTGGTTATTATGCTTTTCCAGAAATACAAATAAACATTTGGGAGGAATCCCAAATTTTCCAGATAAACAATTACAAGCAAAAGAAAAACAAAAGTGCAGATATTCCTCTCATTGATTGTTAGACTACAGAAAAATATATTTTTTCACAAGCAGAATGTATTTTTTTTTGCTTTTAAAAGTGGATGGTTTAACGTATTTTTTCTTTAGATTCTCCTGTCGGAAGCAAAGAGTATGTTTATATTTTATTCAAAAGTTCACTCACAACCACAGGCAAAAAAAACAAGGATGGTTCAGCATGTGGGCAGGTTTTCTGTCAGGGTACATGCTACACTGCAATCTTTAAAAACTAATGGTGACTACAACAGATTACCTGCTCAAGCAACATATCACAACCTGCTACAAAAGTCAGACTAAGCAATAATTTATTATATCTTTATGTAGCCCTACATAAACAATCTGGAACTGTGTCTAGTTTTGAGCAGTCATTTATACAATTAAAAATTACTTCAAGGTGGAAAATCCACCTATGAACATTTGTGAATTCATAACCACATTCAGGACATTTTGAACATACTTAATTTATTTTACTGTAAGGAAACAGTTATGTGACTGTAATAAACCAGATTTAGCGATAGGATGTTGCCTAATGTGGTTGTAATAGGTGTTAAAACTCGTATTTCATCACATAAACGTATCTACAAATGCTTCAGAACCACCAACAGCTGTAAAAAAAAAACAACAACTAAGTTTTATATACTTTTTGCTTTTAATTGTAATGGAATATATCACAGTACAGATACGATTTGAGTATTTCAGAGAATGTTGATGCTATATTTAATCAAAGATATTTAAATTATGGAATAATGCTGAGCTTGTACAAATGGCTATGTACATGAGTCTGAAGGGATTTACTTATAGACAGGAATTGTTACTGGTGTTGCAAACACTCTTCATAGTTATCTAAAAGCAGTCAGTGGACACAGCATCATTGCCAGTTGTTTTCATTTGCATCGTCTCTGGTGAGATACAGATGGTTGCTTTCTGAACATCACCAGAGACTCGGTTTAATTGTTTTCAACTAGCAATGTTTATGTATGACTTTGTCAATGACAAAACGTGACGGCGCACGTTATTTACAGCATATTTCTAAATGATTACAAATTAGGTGAGTTAACAAGTGTTCAGTTTGAATCAAATTAAACATTTAAACTGGTAAAGTATTTGTGCTGGTGACCAAGAAATAAATATTTCAATTACTTTTCATTATATTTCAGTTTATCCAAACACTGTGGTAGAATATGTGACGAAAAGACAAAAAGCTACAAGGATGCAAGGAAAGACAAAGAGGCTGGGACAAAAGTTTTATGTATTTGTAAATGCCATAAACACAACTTTTAATCACATGTTATAATCACATGTCATTAAAGCTGTTATTTACAATTGTATTCAATTAGGAAACACAGATATGGAGAGGTGACCTCTGAAATTAATACGGGGACTAAAAAAGCAAAATGGCTGAGGTTATGAACTGGATAAAATGCCTGAGCTTAGTTTTGAGTTATCTGTACCCATAATGACAGGAGAGAAATGAAATAACTGTGCCATTTCTTTGGCATTTTGAAAAGTTTGACGTGTGAAAACACAGAGAAATATGAATTAATGTGACGCGCAAGCAAAGAAACAAATTTTGCATCATTCTGTCCGGCTGAGGACAGTGAAAACTGACCTTTGACCAGCTGCCAGCGTTCCAGTCGGCAGGGCAGGGGATGTGTGTGTTGCAGGCAGATGTGGACTCAGGTTTGAGGATGTGCTTGCAGTCGCTGGGATCCAGAGCTTCCTGCTCCTCCGCACTGACAGCTTGGACACAGAGAACCGTCCTTTTAGCCTGGCCCAGGCTACCACAGCTTGCTGAGCACTTATGCCAATCTCCAACCCACCATCTGCACAGACGACACAAAGAAAGCAACGATTTCCAAATAATCTGCACGGGCCGTGATGAAAATGACTGCCTCGCCGTGGTCCTAATGCGGACCTGCCAATTCGGGAATGAAGTGAAAGGTTCTGTGAGTCACTTTCATTGTTCCCCACACAAAATGTGGGGAACAATTTGTTGTTCCCCACAAAGGAAAAGCTTTCCTTTTACCATGCATAGGGTAAAAGGAAAGCTGCTAAATGACTCAAATTTTGTTCAACGAAGGAGGCTTTTGCCCACATGCCGAACACACATCTTTCTGCACATTGTGAAGAACCGAAATGGTAAAAGAGGAAAAAAAACAAAAAGGATTTTTTGATGAAACTCATTGTGTACAGTAGCAATAGATGGCAGTGAAAGAGACGAGGACCTCTTAAAGGTTTTCTCCTCCATATTTCTATGCAGGCGTCAAAGGAGTAAGAAAATAATATGGGTAAAGGGTTAGCATCAAAAACAAATAAATAATGGCTTAATGTTATACTTGCAATTGAAGGAAGGTATAAAAACACTCTCTACACTGAGAGCCGTAACTTTGGTAAACCCACTAAAGTAACTGATGGGATAATCTATTTCAGCCACTTAATTCTTGGGAAAAAATATGAAATCCTCACTAAGTCGGCTGCTCTTTTCTGTTCCAAACAAATCTATAAGTGAATAATTTAATAAGTGAATGAATGAATATAGAAACATGAACCGAAAGAAGTACTTAGTAGTGCACCCATAGCTTTCCTAATACTTGAAGGCATGGACATGAACCGAAAACATGTTGGAGATGACAGAAAAACCTTTGGCCAAACGACCGGGAAGGTTTCCACCAGATCCAGACTCTTTGGTAGCAATGTCATCAAGTTCATTTGTTTTCATTAAATAAAAGCTTCAGAATCTTTAGCTCAGCCTGAAGAAACGCAGGCAGGTACTTCCCTATTACTGACTGCGGGAATGAAAAAAGTCTCCAAAATTTTAATGTGTCTTTCCATCAGGGATAATTGCTGCCATCTGCCCTGCTCCTTTAGCTGAAACACAGCTGCATGTCATCAACAATGGAGAAAATGTGCTTGTCATATTTTTATGCATCACTGCGATGGCAACAAATGAATGGTCCCACATGATTTCAGTGGCAATCTCAGATTCAAGAGTCACACAATCATCCACAATCTATGTGCCTGCCTCTCCTCAGGGCACTGAACATTGTTTTAGCTCGGTTTATTTTTAGATCTTTTACTTATTTATTTATTTTCATTTCATTCCTGATAACTTGCCATTTTATTTCTGCCCCTTTCTCTTCAACATCTGTGTACATTTCCTACTTTAAAAATCTTACTGCCAGGATGTGTTGATGTCTTTATTGACAACTTTCACATTTTAAAAACTTTACATTTTTGGGGGGGTATTTGGCAGCAACTTAAAAAGCAACCAGCCAAGAACGATCAACATCTTTTACCCAATTCTCTAGATTTATTTCCTAGAATGACTTTTAGAATCTTTTTATTTATTTGTTTTGGCATACAGATTAAATTGTTTCAGACACGTTTTTTTGTCAGTCGCCAACGTGCAACAGTGGTGATTCCATCATTCATTTCTCTCTACACTGAATGACTTTCTGCCTTACCTGGAAAAGAATATAATTTATTATTTATGACAAATCAGAGAACATTCTGTAAGAATACAGATTGTATATTTCTCTCAGGAATCATATTTATCTCGAAATGTTGTCGACTGCAGAAAAATCGAATTAATTGCAAAACACAGATAAAAAGCTGAGTTTCTTGAGTGCAGACTTCAACAGGAGTAATAATCTTTGGAAGGTAATTTGGCCTTCTACAAATATGCTACAATTTCTCTTTCTTTGGTTTTGATTGCAACACTTAATGTGTGATAAACACTCGATGTCATTATCCGAAGCAGGTGAGATGCGTCACTCCTGCGTCTTTAGATGTACCAAATGTAAAAAAAAAAATACAAAAACAAAAACTGAACTCAAGCTTATGATGAACTTCATAAACAGGACATGAAAGAAAGAGAAAAAGCTGAGAGAAATGAGTGAAATGGGGACAATTAGTGAGTGAGAATACATAGACTGAAAATGAACAGGTAACAGGAGTTAGAAACGGAAACGACTTAAAAAAACTGGTGGCAGGGGATAAGAGGCAAGTCATACCCCAATTTACATAAGGTATAAAATCAAATAAAAATGCATTGAATCTCCATAAGGTTTAGACAAGACCTACACAATCATGTCTGCAGTGAAAGCGAAGGGGATTTCAGTTCAGAGCTACTTTCAGTTTTGAGGGTAAATGTAGTTTCTTTTCTGATTCTACCAAAGTTAACAAGCTACACTTCGGTACCAAAAAGTGTGTGAAAGTAAAAAAGAAGAAGAAGAAAAAAAAACATGCTCTGATCTTGAGTTGTATGGTACATTATGAAGTAAGAAAACCTACATTTGATGGTGGGATGATATGCTTTCAGAAATAACCAGGGCTGGTTTGAGGCAAACTTGGACGAACGCTACAGAAAACCTTCAGTTTCAGAATCTTGTGCTAACAGAGTCATAAGCTGATTTAAACATTTCCTCTAAAGAGTGGGAAAGTCTTCTCGCATTCACTGCCTATCAGTGAGAAATAATGTTTGCGTTTGCTGCATCTAAGCATTTAAGCCCTGCATGTAAAGTGTTTTTAAATCCCCACAACAACCAATTAAGTGAAATTTTATATATCAGTAAATACAGTATCAGACTGTGTATTTGTTTTGAGTCGAAGAAGCTTTTTGCAGAAACTTTTTAGTGTAACTGCTGGTCATTTTCTCCTCGCCTTACTGCAAAACCAGATCAAAAAAACGAAAGAAAGTACTTATCCTCTGAGATCAGGGAATCTTTATGGAGCTACGGTGAAAATTTTACATGAACAAATGAAAAAAAACAACAAACCATTTAAACTGAGTACCTCAAGTATTACTTCTGTTTTATATTATGAGAAAGGTGTGCTTGTCTGGCAAGACATCTTATCACATAATCTTGGGCCTCGTCTGAAAACACCTATAATCCTCTTAATAGAAGGATTTACATTTCACCATTAACACCATATTAATACAGATTCAGGCTTTTTCTTATTTTCAGGGTAAAACTATAGAAGCGTGGAAAATGCAGCAGGAAACAAAACGTGCCGCGTTTGTCTGAGAAAGTTCAGCGTGCGATAAGTCACAGCATGTCTGGATGGCCGACTCACATGGCAGGGCACGGATCTCTGTAACAGCTGGTTTGGTTGTCATCAGGCCGAGTGGAGGGGTCACAGAGATGCTCCTCAGCTATCCCGGTCGTCTTTTCCACACAGTAAACAATCTGCCTCTGCACACCTGGAAAACAGGTGGGAGGAGAAAGAAAAAAACGTTTCTGACAGGGCCATATGACACGGAGCAACAGCAGTATGTTTTTAAGTTACAGTCATGGGAAAAAAGAGATTCCCATAGCAGAACTGGCAGACATGGGGGGGGAAAAAAAATAAATCAGACCCTTCTGCTATCATATGCCATCATATGGCTAAGAAGAGAGAATGGCTAAAGCAACGAGTAAGTATCTCGGGTTCTGGCAGCAAGCTGGCCTGGAGTGTAGAGAAGTGTGTTAGCACAGTGGCAGGAAGGAAAGACGTCACCGATTATTCCAAGGAGGAAATAATTGCTGCCTGTGGGAGTCATTTAGGTTTAGGTCATGCAAAGTAACTTGGCCTATAATTACTATGAAAATGAATATTAAAATGAGTATTATTTGATGTTTAACTCGACATGCAAATAGTTTTCTTAATACGCATCATACAGACAGGCGTTTCCCAGCAGCACATAAAGCATCAGCAGATATTTCCAATATGCTCACATTTTAAAAAAAGATAGACTAAGAAATGTTGGGGTAAATGCTAAAAAAAAAGACATAAAAATATCCTATATTTACATTGTGACAGTGACTATAGCACATTATTTTAGATTTCCAAATCTAAATGTAATGCACATACCCTCTAAATAATAATAAATGAAAAACAAACACTTTTCTTAAAGTATAAATCCTTTTCTTTTTAAGCTAAATCAGGAGCTTAGCCAGTTTACGAATGAAAGAAACATTGCTTCAGTTAATAAAAATACATTCCATAGCAGTATTAGTATGAAGAACAATCTTCATTTTCAAAGGATTTCAATTCAGTTTCGTGGACAGTGTCACAACTTTGTTAATGTATTTTCCCCCCTTGTGTACAGAAATGACTTAATTATTCCCAAGCAATTTGTCATGATTTGTGTTTGGAGGTGAGGGTGAGGAGGACGCCAGGAAGCCCCGGTAGTCATTGTTAGCTGAATCTTTAATGATGTACGTCCAGGAAACACAGAGGACTGAAGCACAGCGGACGCAGAGGAACGACAACATCAGACGAGGACCCGACAAGAGACAAAGACAACAGGTGGGCTTAAATACACAGGGAGGCAATCACAGAATGAGACACACCTGTGAAGCAATCACAGGGAGAGACAGGACGTCACGGAGACTCACAGAAAACACAGCAGCCAAAATAAACACAGAGAAACTCAAATTAACGCAAAGAAAAACCCAAATCCCCACACAATTTAGCCTGGCATTTCCTGCATTAGAGCTCTCTGCTGAACACACTAGTTTGCTGAGGAGAAAAAAATAAAACATAATAATACATACCAAACATATGGTAGCCTGGCCAGAAACACATTTCAGTAACTGGCCCCCTTTTAGGGAGCCACTTTGCCTTTCAAGCTATATTATACACAGCAGTACATCTTAGGACACCTCTCCTTAAGCTCTGACAGGTTTATCTCCAACTCCCTGCACATTTCCTCTCACCCTCTTGAGGGGACTTTCACTCTGCAGGAGCAGGAAACAACTAACAACCCCCTGCTCTGATCCTTCTGCAGGCCAGAGTGCAAGTCTGATAGCTAATTTACAAACAGCATCTGCCAAAATGTCAATAGGACCAGGTTAGACAGAAAAAGAGAAGGAGAAAGGGAAACAAAACAACTGGAAGACCTTCTAGGGGAAATGTTTATTTAGAAATACATTATATTCATTTTGCATGAGGGTACATTCAGTTTTTTATCATTTTTCTCTCTATGACAAAAAAAAAATAGAAGTCTAGTGGAGGAAAATATGGTTATTATAATTAGTTTTAAGAGAAAAAATCTGGTTGGATGCAAACTCCTGTATTTAAACTTTCTTTCTTGTCGCACACTGACGCCCAGATAATTGCGGGCTCTCCTCTGTACTACTAATGCACCAATTTCCCAAACAACTATTTAACATTAGAGTTGAACAAAAAATGAATGCCATTTTGCCATTTGCTGCAATACACTTCACCCCTCCAGCCCCCAAATATTTGGTGAGCCTCTCATAAACCGCCTACATGAACAAGCACAAGCCTTTCATGAGTGATTATGAGGAGGCTGCTAAGGAGAAAGAGAGATTCTCGCATAAAGCGATGGCTTACAAAGCACAGACCCCCTTTTAGTTTTAAAGGACGGAGAAAATAAAAAAATAAAAACCAGTTTAAATCACCGCAGGAGGTAAAACTGACATGAGACAATCACATTTTGAACTCTTGCTTTCAGTTCATGTTTTACTCGCAGGGTTAAACAGCACAACAGTAACATATAGTCACCAACTGTGATTGCAGGAACATGCCACTGAGAGTCTATATATAAACATCTGCATGTCTGTGGAAAAAATAAACACTGACGCAAATTTAGTTCCCAGCTGAAGTCAGTCCCCTCCTCAGTCATATGAAGAACAATTGTAAAACTAAATTTCTTGGCTAATCTCTTCAAACAAAAAGTAAAAAGCTAAAAGAAAGTACTAAAGTATGTCCTTGTTTATGTGACACAAAAACCCTACTGAGCTGGTCTTGCTGCTTACTCAAGTGGCACTCATCCATACAGTGCTCATCATTTGCTGCTTTTCACTGAAGTCTCCAAAGGCCTGTTTGTTTTCAAAAAAAGGCATTATGAAATATTTTTTTCTGTTTTATAAAAAATAGAAATACCAACTGTGATTTATTAATAATTTCAATACTTCTGGGGTTAATGCCTCTGAGACATGTTTGAACTTTAACGGCAGAAATGAAATCAGTGCCCCATATCTACAACAGACAGGAAATGAATTCATACAACTGGCTTAATGAATGCACACACAAAATGCATTGCTTTGATTTATGTGCACTGGAGAGCATATTTCATCAGAATGTACAGAGACACAACATGAATGAGAAGATGGTGGGGAGCATTATGGAAAACTAAATGCTATAAAACTGGTTACGTAACCACATGTAATTATAATTATGGTTTAATTAAGGTTCCAAATAAGGTCCCCCCCAAACAAACAAACAAAAAAAGATCTTATGGTTGCAGCTAAGATGGGACGTAATTATCTATAATATGGTTATGAGCTGCTCCTATTCAGAGGCAACTTAGTATCTATTTCTGTGCTGCTGGATTAAACAGAAAATCCCCCCAAGGTGGTGAGGGGGACATGTTACAAATGCTGACTGAATAAAGCCTTTTTATTTCCTTTAGGAGCAAGTAGGGTGAATGCATCAAAGTAAAAAAAAAAAAATCAAGGACTCCCTTACGGTGCGGACAGCTTGCTGCCTTAGTGAGCACGGGCCCAGTCACGGCTGAACTGGTCAAGCTGGACGAGGGTCCTTGAAAAATCCTTTGAAAATCAGAGTCACCAAACAGATTAGATTTTACTGCTTCAAAGCTGGTTTTACTCTATGGTCAGGTAGTTTTATTTTATTATTTCTTCATCAGGCTAAAACATTTTATTGTTTTATTTGATTCCCACTTTAAAGGCTCAGATTGAGCAAAAATGCGCCCAATACGGCTCTGATAGATACATCAGTTTTAATTTAGGTTAGGAAGAAAAGCACAACATCAAATGACTACTATATGAAATGTAATTTTAGAAAACAACATGTTAAACATTTGTTGAGCAGGCAATGAGATGGGGGCCTGTTTAGGGAACTTCTTATGCAACTTCTTTATTAAAGGGGGAGTTTCAGCTTGCAGGCAAAATTGAAATTTTTTTTGTTACGTTATGTAGCGTCGTTCCCAGATATTGCAACTTCCGAAGCTGCATTTTCTTCCAGACGTTTTGAATAAACTGTGGGTTTTCCACAAAAATTTGAGAAATGGATAAACTGAGAAAATATGCAAAGTGTAAAACTTAAAAAAATAAAACTATTACTCTTACATATGTATAATCTCTTATTGCTTTTAAAATAATTAATTTTTCTCCTGTCGCAATTATAAAAATTTTTTTTAAGAAAAATGGTTTAACTTACCTAGGTTTTATAAATGTATTTATCCCTTAGAAATGTGACAAGTCACAGAACCTGCTCAGGTTTCTTGCTGCACATTGTGCAGCAACTCGTTTTGTGCAGTGAGAGAGCAGCAATAAAATGCTGACTAGTCTATGTTTCCAAAAAAGAAAAAACATAAGTTTTTGACATGACATGCTGATTCTGTTACTTCTGGTTGAGCCTTTTTTTTTTTTTTTTACCAATTTGTTTCCAGATGTCAGAGGAACTAAATGCATACACTGCTGGACAAAACTGCATTGACTTTTCTTACAGTAAAGTCTACACCCAGAAGCGACCAACATAACTTCCCCTGATTTCAACCAAAGTATCGGATGAAGTGTTGTCTGTGAGGACACCTCGACTCAGATTCAGGGCCTCACAGATTCTAAGTGCAGTTCAGTATCGATGAGAGAGAATGTCCAAAAGCCGGCGTCCCTCAGCTGGCATCCCGCTTGACAGGGGGGCCCTCATCTGTCTGGGGAATCAATGGCTCATTTAACAGGACAGCACGGCTGCGTCTCCCAGGAGGAAAATGTGTCATTTGGACAAGACTTTTTGTCCGTCTGGCAAGGGAGCTTTGAGAAAAAAAAATAAAATGTACCGCACTTTTCGTCTTCGCAAAACATCTTTTGTTTGGTTTCCACTTCACAACTGGATATCACCTGGTGTTGGTCTTTCACATTGAAGTCAAATAAAATATATGCATGTTTGTGGTTGCAATGCGACAACATATGGAAAAGTTCAAGGGGTGTGAATACTTTTGATTCATAAACAGCCTGTTTGAATCTACAGGGAATGGATTCGTCTGTGGAATGAGACGCCAAATTCTTTATGGAAAACTCACTTATTTGTGGCTTATTTCACAGAGTACATTTAAAACACTTAAAGGAAAATTCAGATTGGGACGGATTCAGGTAAGAAATGTAAATACATTTATCCCTGGTCTGAAGAATTACGTCAAATTGTTTTTTGTAACGTCTTGAATCATAAATCGTCAAAATGACTTAAATTACCTGCAGGAATAAGATTGCTCTATAGGCTTAAAAATAACAATAAAGAAATAAAAACAAGCCAGAAACATCTCAAACACTCCACAAATACTTACTATGTATGTAGAATGGTTTGAAATATGAGACATTTTTAAAATTGAGAATCACTTTTTCTGAATCAAATGTGACTCAGCTTCATTTTAGATCATCTACAATCTCAGACAATCGCTCGCCTTTCACCTTTCTGCAGAGGTTGTGTCATAATGAGATGATGAAACACCAGTCAGAATCAGAAATGAGTCATATCATTCATTTATATCCAGATTTAAATAAATCAAATGTAGGAAACCGAGAACGAATGTGTAAGAGTAGTCCAGGAGAATATAGAAAAAATACTTAAAAAAAGAAAAAAGTTTTTAAGGGGTTTCATGAAAGTTTTCAACAGATCTGAGGATGCTGCTGCAAAGTCACAGCACCCTTGTGACGATCAAACTAAATCTCCAAACATCCAAAGGCATTTGGTGAGAAGACTTATCTGCTCAATGCCACAAGCAACGCTTCTTCATGTCTCCACCTTACAGCAGAATTAGGCCACTAGCTTCTAATATTTATTTCTGGGATGTGCAAAAAGAAAAAAAAGCGAGCCACAGCTACAAGGGCCCAAATGAACATTCTTCTCTCTATTTAGGTCTTTGAAAAACTCAGCAGTAAACAGAGTAAAATGATGCAGCTGGTGACGCAGGTTTGATGACATAAGGCTCGTGCTTTAGTGTGATGCGAGAGAAAGGCTCTTTTTTTTTTTTTCTTTTAAGGTTCATAAGAATATTGGCACAGGACGTAATCAGGCCGTGTGCAACAGCAGATGAATATGACATGAAACGTTGTTACCTCAACACAAAGGCGGATCGGTAATCAAGTTGTCAGCAGTACCAAGTGGAGGAGCTGATGTGGTCAGATGAGTCGCCTGTTACACTTCTAACAAGTGGCTTTGTGCACTGGGAGATACTGCTGGAGCAAATTAGGCTGCACTCTGCACCACATCTGATGAGAGGAACATTTTTATAGAAGGAATTTCCAGCCCTTCATCAGAGCATCAGAGAGCAAGCTGCTTTGAAGCTGACGGGTCACCAGGACACATTTTCTCCTGCGTTTTCTAGTCTGCATGAAAGCAGTTTTAGGAGCATTCTGTGTGGATTTCTGCCCGACACTTTGATACCTGACATGTTGCAGCCAGCGGATCAAAGCCGGCCCTCAGATGTTCGTTTTCACACACCACTCGCCACCTGTAGCGCACGCAGCTGTAATAGGGCCATACTCAAAGTTGCCGTAATCGCAGCACGCAGAGGCTAGGTTTGTGAAAAAAACATCATTTCAAATGCAGCACAAGTTTTTTGCTATCAATTCTTGAGAACATATGGGGAAAAAAACCCTGCAAGTAATCTCCTCCTCTCTTTTTTATCTAGCTTTTAAAGTCTGAGGCTAAACCTAATCTTACCTCTTCCACAGGTAACGCTGCACTCAGTCCACGATCCGTATTTCCAGAAGTGAACACGCCCGGGACTGTCGCCATCCTCTGAAACATTTTGACTGACTGTGTACTCATACCGCACTCCTGGATTGGTCTCCTGAAACAGAAGCTGGGACACAAGGTGGAATCATTACAAAGGTCCGCTTCTGGTGTAATCAGAAAAAAAGTAAATGGCACAAAACCAAAATGAAACAGAGATGCTGCACCTTAAAACACACAGATCTGAGCTAGGAAACTAGAGGCATGCGAGTTCTTCTAATAACATTCACTTAGAAGTTCAGATACGGCTCATTTTCCAAGAACTTTCAGAGCACAAAATAAAAGTAACAAAAGGAGTAAGAAATGCGTTTTCACCAGTTTTTCTGTTCAGCTGGTGTTGTAACCCCATTCTCTATCTCACCAACCTTTGCTGTCAATTTAAGCAAGGATAGCTGGAGGTAGCAAACAAGCTGTCACTTCCAGATTTGATTATAGAAAGTTATTACTTTTGGTTTCCTGGCAGTGATCAAAAAGTAAAAACAAAAAAAGAACAGTTCAAGCACTACGATCGCTTCAATGGTTATCCATCAACAACAAACAAACCTACAAAATATTTTCAGGATATTTTCCTTTTCGACGCAAGATACATTACAATAAAGAGAACTGAGTTAATTCCAGGTCCAGAAAATGAAAACTGTCAAGCAAAAACACTAAAAAGAGATGAATAAAACCTGATTGACTGCAAACGGACCGAAAAGAAAAGAACATTTAAAATTTTGTTAAGTGAATGTGTTTGCAAACTTTCATATTCCCTCATCAGAATATGAACAACTGGGCAAAAAGTTAAAGCAAAAAAGCCACAAAAACAATTCAGCAGTAAGCAGAAATGTAGAAAATGGGAGAATATTTTCAATTAAATGATCAAGTTCAACTCATTTGAATTCAGTAATGCAGACTGTTTCACAGTCATTTACATACAAACATATTACCTTATGCCAGAAATTCAATTAAAATATATTTATCACAAGGCGAATATGTGATTGGCTTCAAAGCAGAGGGAAGACAGACTGGGATACTATATAAGGTATTATAAAAGTACATCATATCGCCAGCCGTGTTCATGGCATTCAGATCAATAACGACTTCCTCCGGTGTAGCTTTTCGTGATCATCCTCTCTCCATTAGACCACGGTCAACTAATTCAGCTTTTATCTTCTCTAAAGCCAATGTTCCAGAAACTTCCTGACTTGTGTTTGATTTGCGTTGTCAGGTCTTTGGTCCGTTCCTGATGGCAGCGAGGTTGGAACTCAAGAAACTGATTCTGTGGGAGATGAGCTGCAGAAGTTAAGCTTAGGAGTTTCTGTACATGATCAGCTGAGTGATTTGCGTGAAACAGAAACACATAATGAATGTGTGCGAGCTGTAATTGTGTCCATCCACCCATCGATCCAAATAATTTTACAGTCATGTTTCTCAACTATAGGAGGAAGTCAGAGTACCCAGAGAGAACTCTATGAATACAAACCAGTACTTAACTTTTATGTGATGCATTTTGTCAAAAACTTTCATTGACTGGCTCCTTGCGTCTGCATTCGAAATAGATTTGCACTCAGCATTTACATTGGAAAGTGAGAAAACTGAGAGAATCAGCTCTGAATGAAGGCAGCGGATGGTAGCTTAGTCATTTATTGTGCTTTTGTTGCCGCCAGTGGAATAGCAAACTCCAAGACGCTAGATGGAATAAAGGAATCAATTAGATACAAGGAAAGACATTTTCCCTCCATCTGAGACCAAATGTGAAAATAGAATAGCTTCTTTAAGAAAATAGGGGGGAAAAAAATCCCCTCCGAATTCACAACAAAAACGGAATCAAGAAAAGGGTTGTAGGTTTTGCCACGTCCCTCCACATTAAACGCACTGATGCACCACCTCAAAAGAGCAGCGCATGCAAAATAGTCGAGGAAGCTCAAAGAGTTTTTCAAGAAGCAATTCTAACTTGCCGAGGGGTTTGCAGCTGAAAAACATGGAGATGATTTAATCTGCTGGTGTTTTTGCTACCCTCAGTAAGTTTTCAGCCAAACTTTAGCACGCCGCTCACTCCAAGATGGAGAGAGCTGTCACAGGAAGAAGAAAGACGTAAATCTTAGTTGTTTTTCTTTTTGCATGATTTAATCAGTTCCTTAATTTTGCTGTGAAGAGGTCTTGGCTCACTCTTCTTCCCAGCGTTGGATCACTTTATCAAGACATTCCTCAGTGCTGAACTTTTACATTCCTGCTACACCATTTTAGTTTGTGATGTAGAAATGAATCGGGCAGAAAATCTGGGCCAGTTTTCCTTAATCCACCCAGATTTTTCCGTCTGACCCAGGGTCATCAGTTCAAACCTTGAAAATGAAACACATGCTGCCACACCCTGAAGAGGCTGAGTCTTGGCAGCTGAAAATACATGTTCAGCTCTATGAGCTCTTTATTGTGCAGAATGATCTTCTTCAGAGTTACAGACCAGAATGTTTGACTCTGACCTTTTAGTGGTTTACAGATTGATGAGTATTTAACAATTGCTTCTCTAAGGTCATTACTTTCTCCTCAGCATTATCTTGGTTGACAACATTTTCCCTGACTGTAGGAGCAAAAACAAAATAATTCATCTGTTGCTTTTATTCATAGACCTGCAGCTCTCTAAACAAACAGTACACTCACTTTATGCATTGACACGAAGGGAGGTGTTGGTATTTAAGCGAACGTCCTACCTGAATCCACAGCGGCTCCATCGTGGGCCCAGGAGACGTCAGGTTCTCTAGCTGTCCCGTCCTCTCGTAGGTGAACACGGCTCCTGCCGCCTTGTATTCCCCGTTCCACTGGATCGTCCAGCCTCCATTCAGGAAATACTTGTTGGGGTTGTCACTCCGTAGCGCCAGGAAGTTTCCAGCTTCAGATACCTCTTCGATTAGGATGTCCCAGGCTCCCTCCGGGATCAGTCCAATGTCTACGTAGCCTAAACAGCAACATCTCTGTTAGATTAAACATTCACCTAGATACTCTAGGAACAAATACGAACAAATAAAATGAACATGCAAGGTAGGAATTAAGAAAATTCAGAAAAGATATAGTGCAAGTTTTAGCCTAAGCCAAAGTTCACATTTCTGAAAGTTTTTTTTTTCCTTCTTTCTTTATAAGTTGTAAATTTGCAACTATAAAACAATAACATTTCAGAGGTAAAATAAATAATAAAAAAAAAGAATTAAAAAAATCGTCATCGGTTAAGTAAAATCCACAAAAAATCTGTCTTTTTAATCATATCGTACAAATTTGCCGTTTATGGTGTGTCAAAGCATCCTAATCGTAAAAAAAAAAAAAACAACATACCAAAACCTTCCCTCTCTTCAAATGTTCTCCTAATGGTTGTGCAGGTGGAGCCGTTGCCGTTGCAGACGCCGCAGCGATCCTCCACAGAGCTGGAGTTAATCACATAATCGCAGCCGATGGTCTGCAACAAAACAGGCCAAGAGGTTGTCAAACGGCATCCTAGCAGACTTTAGGGCTGACATCCGTGGGAGGGAACGTTTATCGTTTGTCTCTAGAGAGATAAGCTCTTGAAAAGGATCAATTTATATTTACTTTACCTAGAACATAAAAAAAAAGAAAAAGAAACACCACAAAAACAGCTCACAAGCGTTGAGTTCCAGAGGAGGACGACACAAGTAAGAACGTGTAGTTTTAGTTTTTTTTTTTTCTGTGCTGCTTTGCTGTTTTTATCTCCCTCCATGCAGAGTTGCTGCTCCCACCAGGCGCAAAAAAATTAAAAAAGGCCCGATGTTTAACAAAGTTAACAAAAGAGAGAGAGACTCTCAGCGGTAGACGTCAGTTAATTAAATTAAATTAAATGATATGAGCAAAATATTATTTTAAGACGGTGCGGATGTGTTCATGCTGGTTTCACACCATTCCACGTGGAGCAAAGATAATGAAACTAAGAAGCTTTTAAACTAGTCGATCGGGTTGTTTTTGATGTGGGGAAAAGAGCAAAAATTATTCCTGGGGCGCTTTAATTAGATTGTTTTTATTCAAAATGTCGGACCTGTTTAAAGCTCCTTATCTATACACGAATAAATAACAGCAGGTCAACATAAAAAACAGCAACAAAAGTTTTCCAGCTTTTTTTCTGAGGGTAGGAAACCTGGTTGAACATCCCTAAGAAAAACAAAAACAGATAGACGTCACGCAACTAAATTGCAAATGTCGATGCTGTCTTGCGTGGGCCGTACTGTTTGCTGTTCTGAAAATCAATACAACTTTATCAGCAACACATTTTTAATAATTAATAAACACCACAACTCATAAATAAACGAATAAAGTTGGAAAATGGACATTTAAAAAAGAAAAGCTGTGAAGTTGATGATTAAAGTAGAAGAAAACACATTATCCTCAAGCTGCCTTTTAACACTGTAGACTTATTTTTCACAACAAAATAAAAGTTAGAGAGTCTGACTCTGACCTCAGTTAAACAACGTAAAGGGGAAATGAAAGACAAGCAAAAAAAAGATTATTCTTTAATAACGCAGTGACTTTTCCGTTACTAAAACAGGTAAATCAAAGAGTATTTGGGTGAGTGACAAAAAATGTCACTAAATGTCATAAAGCCAGGTCTGACTGGTGTCCACTCAGCGAACAGACATTGTCTATCAGCGGCTGGCATTTTAGCCCAGGGTGAAAACACCGTGTTGCGCTCTCCCTATCTAGACAGATAACGGCGGCTCATTCTCCTATCAGC
Source organism: Girardinus metallicus (assembly GCA_903067095.1). NCBI lineage: Eukaryota > Metazoa > Chordata > Actinopteri > Cyprinodontiformes > Poeciliidae > Girardinus > Girardinus metallicus. The sequence goes on from CAEGAE010037637.1 coordinate 76,409, forward strand.
GTGCTCATCGTCATGCAGAATGTCAAATACGCAGAGAAAACAAGGTGAGGGTTAAATTTAACGCCTGCACAATTAATGTTGTGATTCTGTCGAGCAAAGGAGATGTTGAAAGCTAAATCTAAACAAGTAAGGTTTAATAAATGCAGCTGGGGGTTGGGCTAAAGCGATCAGTCAGTAAGAAAAACTAATCGCTAAGCAGCAGCCATTGGACAGAAACTTTATGTAGCTCCAATGTCAACAGATGAACGCAACATTAAAGTTAAGGTCACAATGAGAACAACCAAGACAAGACAAGAAGTTTAATGCTGGACTGCTTCGTAAAACACAACTGGAAAAAGAAGAGATAGTGACGCAAACTGGTGTTAATGGTCAATATAGAATTTCAGAATAAGTAAAACCTTATAGCAACATCTGTGCGAATCTAATATTTCAGTATATTACAAATATGCTCTTTTTTAAAAAAAAAAAAAAAAAAGAAAACAAAAACAAAACTATTTCTCCTACTGTTAAAAGTCTTTTGCAATAGAAATGCAACAGAAAGTACAGGATTGCTGAATGGTGCCGACAGTAACACAATAACCTTCCCCAGTCTGCTGACTGACAGAAAGCTGGTACTCTCTTCTCTTTATTACAAGAAATACAAATTTGATACTTTTGAAATATTTATGAAAGGAACAAGAAATGAGAGTTATGGGAGTTCCATCCCATAACTCTCATTTCTTGTTCCTTTCCCATGGGATGAAAACCCTAAACTGAACTAAAGTTTAGTTTGCCAACTAAACTTTAGTTGGCAATCTAGAAACATAATTTCTGTCCGGCAGAAGATTACAGACTTCATCCTAGCAAGTACACAGAGAGATTTGGATGGTCTTTATTGTAGATGTTGCATTACTCGATGTATTAAAATAAATGTTACGGGCAACAATATAATGACCACTGAGTTGTATTAAACATGGTACATTTTTTAGCTGACTTTTTCTGCAAATACTGTGAAATTTAAAAAGAAAAACATCACTTTATTTTTACTCAAGGTTATCAGAACTCTACCATCTCATATCCATCCACACCCGAAACAGAGAAACAAATGAAAGCAAAGTGAAGTTTAGAACATGCGATTCATCGATACCTGACAAACGCCATTGATGCACATGTCTCTACTTTTGTTGCCTTCGTAACATGGAGTCCCATCGGCGACGGCGTCTCGCATTTTCTCTGAGAAGTTTTCATTGAGGGGACGGCAGTGAAGTTCACAGGGGTTAACTGTCAAGGGGAAAAAGGGCCAAACACAGGAAATACAGGGGCATTGCAAACATATTCTAGGTGAGTTAAGATGGAGGTATTGCTAATGAGGTAGAAAAAAAAAAAAAAAAAAAACATTGTTTCCAATGATAACGGTCTTATGCACAAACCACAAATTACAATGATGTGTTGTGGCAGTTTAGACAAAGTTTCACATTTCTTTTGTTGTGTTTTGTTCACAAAATAAAAAGCCTGCAGGCACTCAATATCTATGAAATATTTATTCAGAAATGTGTAAACAGGTTTGCAAATAAGTTCATGTGAGGCTTTTCCAGGAAAGCATTTTATTTTTTTGGAAGTAATGTTATGTTTTTTTTCATTCTTTTAATCCAATAAATGAAATCAGAATTAGGGGCTAAATAACGAACAGAAGTTTTTGACACCAGGATAAGGCCTTTGTTTTATGTGTTAGGAGAAAAAAAAGCATTTGAAAAAAAGAAAGCTAATCAATAACCACCCTGAATTATCCAATGCAAAAACAAACCAAACAGGCACAAACCATCCCAACACAGTCTTGTTATAAAAGAAAATGGCAGCCAAAAGAGAGCAACACCAGCTTATGTATTTTTAAAAACAGAAGGAGGAAAACTGAAAGAGCATACCGTTTGTTGGACGAACTCACCTTTGTTGATAACGGCCTCCCACTTGTAGAACTTGCCCTTGTAGGGCAGGGTGTTGAAGTGAGTGCACTGAATGTTTCTAAAGGAAGACCAATCAGCTTGACACGGTGTGGTGTTACACAGCCTGTACCGCCGCCGCTCTCCCAGACAGTATTTTCCTCTGTGTTTTGGACTGTGGGAGATTTAAAGATGTGTTAATATTGATGTTTTGACAAGGAGTTACATCTGGATACATTAAAATGCAGGTATTATGACAGTTCAAGATGCAAGAAAATGCAGAAAATCGTGATTAGAAATGACAAAAACCCATATTAGTGGAAATTACCGGTGGTAGTTTAACACATGACTTTCCATACATTCTATTATACAAGTAGAAAAGACTTGCATTTTTTTTTTTTTTTTTAGTATTGGGGTTGGAAGTCAATTCTGACAAGTGAGACATATGCCTAAAGGCAACTAAAATGGAAATTCCCACAATATGTGGCATGTCAGACCTTCACAGATGGAGAAGGGGAAGCTAAATTGCTTATTCTGCTTGGCATTCACAACTATTTTCAGTACAAAATTCTCTGTTGCCCAGAGAGTCTTCTGCCTGTTACCAATGATTAAACAGGGGTGTTTGGAAAATGACAGAATGTAACAAATGAGTCACTATTTGTTTTAAATATCTTATAAAACAACAGAATTTGCTTATATGCAAGTATAATAAATTAGCTTTTAAAAAAGCAGCTGTCTCTGGACATAGTTTTGACTTTATTCTGGTATGTTTCTTTTGAAACCTTTTTTTGTCCCTTTTTATGCAGCAGACCAAATAAAAACTGAGATCTAGAACAATAGTTAATTTGTAATGTCTCATGGAAACATAGCAGATTTCAAATGTTATTAGTCGCATCCATTGACATCTTGTTCACCTTTCAAACAAACACCTTTTGTCAAAGATTTATTACCCAAGACAGATCTGCAAAATTGATTAAAAACTATGAACTCTCAATGATGGCTTTAAAAACATGCTAATTGCCCATTACAACTTAAAAGATCTTAAATGACATCTGAATGAACAGAACCACCCTTGTGATGAGCTCTGGCAAAAACAATTTTCCATCTGCAATAAGCAGCAATGACAAGAAAGAAACCAAAAGTAAGTAACCAAACCATTTTTGTCTCTTCTTGCTTTTCATCTCAGGACATGAAGGTACAGATAACATATGAACCACACAGACACGACTAAATGAGTAAAATACCACCAATACACTATTGGCGTATGAAACTGCATTGCTCAACTCTCAGGTTATAAAACCTGGTAACCCAAAGTTTATTCCCAATCATTATCAACTTTGCTGACAATGCAACCCAGCGGAAATGACCAGCTGGGCTTACCATTGGCCTTTGTGAGGATCCTTTGGTGCAACTTGGATAAGGAAAACCCAACAGCAGGGTTGGTCAAGTCCAGTTCTCAAGAGCTTCCACAACTCTTATATGAATTACCTCATCAGTGTAGCATTCAGTCCTGCTAATGAAGTAGATTTTTGGTGTGTTGGAGCTGAAATACATCAAGAGAGTTGCAGGATGGTAATTCTCCAGGATTGGACTTGGACTCCCTTTATGGCAAAACTGACTCCAATCCAAAGAGATTTACAATTGCAGGATTTTTCTCACAATCCCACTACCTGACTGAGCTGGAATGCCTATGGATAAAAGCAGCTGTTTTGGATAGTAGAATCCCTGGTGACCCACCTTCATCCCCGGAGAAAGAGCTAAAACTGAAGCTGCATCAACAGAGTCACTAAGAACCTCCATCAATCAACCGATCTCAGGGTTCACAGTAAATAATCTGTCAAGGTGAAACAACTTAACTGCGACTGTGAATCAACACACAAGGGTGAGTGTGTATTTAATGTGGTGCACGTGTTTGTAAAACTTCTGTGGTTTTATTTATTACGTGACAACAACAGTATTCCTTCAGCATCCTCATTATTCACATCTCAACCTTTGCTCCATGACCGCCGCAATTCATGTCCTCCACCATCGTTATATAATCTCATTTGAAGAACCAAGTGCAGTTGAATAATTATGAGGAGAGTTTATGATTAAGAATTAATGTAGATTATTTCAAGCTCTTCCTTTTTTATTTTGTCATGTGTGTTTCTCCAATAAATTACACAGAAAGATGTAAAATGATGTGAAACTGGCTGTGGCCAATTCCATCCAGGTCATCGTCACAGCAAAAGCTACTAAGCCCAGACAACTGACTTCTGGACGGCAGGATAAACGATCAAAGTGAAATGAATGAAATATCAGAACTATCTGACCAGAAAGGAAATCATAAATTAACAAAAGAAAAATGTTTTTGCTAGTTGTCTATGGATATACGACTGTGTAAGAATGAGTCAGCATGGAGGAGGAACGAATTCAACAAATCATTGGAGAAGGAAGAGTGCGTTCAGAAAAAAATACAAAAAAATCTCTTGTTTAAGGTATTTGAACCACTGACACCAAATAAGAATATTTCATTATATATTTTTTAATGGGGGATTATGATTGACTTTGGGAGGGCAGGTACTGATGAGGTGCTCAGTAGCATCAAAGGTCAACGGTCACGACAAGGTACTGCAACTTTGTATAAATTTAACGTTCAAGTCAAATCAAATCAAATCAAATCAAATGTTATTTGTATAGCACATTTCAGCAACAAGGCATTTCAAAGTGCTTTACATCATAAACATAAAAACAAAATCATGCAAAAGAATCAACAATCAAAACATTCATTAAATTCATAATTGATTACGTTTCAAATGTAACTCTAAACAGGTGGGTTTTTAGTCGAGATTTAAAGGCACTCAATGTTTCAGCTGTTTTACAGTTTTCTGGAAGTTTGTTCTAGATTTGTGGTCCATAGAAGCTGAATGCTGCTTCTCCTCGTTTGGTTCTGGTTCTGGGGATGCAGAGCAGACCAGAACCAGAAGATCTGAGGGGTCTAGATGGTTGGTAGAACAACAGCAGATCTTTAATGTATTGTGGTGCTAAACCGTTCAGTGATTTATA